>VZRQ01002120.1:5761-31143 GCA_013397975.1 Machaerirhynchus nigripectus
TTTCACATGCCAGCAGAAAACCACCCCGGGCGGCTGCTTGTGCTGTGACGTGGAAGCAACGAGAAGACTCCTTCTTGTGGAGAAGCCCCATAGCATGGGCAAAAGAGACTCCTCTCCCTAAATGAACTGAAGAAAGACTATTATAGTGTTGGTAAACTGACTGAAATAATCTCAAGTTTGTGCCTTTATGTTATAACTGGGAAGGGGGGGGAGGATGGGGGGAAAAGAAGTTTTCTGAAGGTGTATTTTGACTCTTATTAATCCTTTTTTTTTTAGTTTAGTTAATAAACTTCTTTATATTCTTTAAGTTTGGAGCCTGCTTTGCATTCCTCCTAATTCTTATCTCACAGAAGGTAAGACATGCGAACAAACCCACTACAAGTGATAAGGATATGTCCATCTCTGTCTGTATATGTTCTGAAATAGTGTAAGTAGAAAGAAGGTAGCAGTAAAAAGGGAAGAAAGGAAAGGCATAAGTAATGACAGAATAAGCTGTTTGTAGAAGTGCATTAAATCTGGTCCACTTGTTTTGTTTTTTTCTCTGGTTCATAATTCAGTTTCAGCCAGCATTCCCAGCAATAATGCTAAACAGGATGTGGTTCTGAGTGGCACCAGGAGAACAACCATGACATCATGAAATCACTGCTGCTTTGATCGTTCCTCATTGATTCACTAAAAGGCTAATACCCCTGAGCCTCAAAGCCAAGCTGTGCAGCACAAGGGATGCAAAGGTTAGTGTATTTTTGACCTCTCCTCACAAGCAGTTAAAACGAAGAGCATGAGATCAACATAGCACAGCACATCAAAATTCTAGTTAATTAATTCTGAAATAATGCTAGAAATGAGACAACCAACTGTCCTCCCTTTTGCCCCCCAGGAAGCCCAACAAACCCAATTCCTAAGTCTCACACCAGCAAGTTATATTGAAATCTATCTTGAAACTGTGTCGGTTCTTCCGCTTCACTATTCACATTTCTGACAGTTAAAAAGAAAAACACAAACACTAAGCAAAACACCGACTAATTGTTGTTCTTTGTTTGAATTTGATCTGTTAATCTCTGCTTCGTTTTATACCAAGATTCTATCTTGGTATAAATTAGATTTTTCTGAGTGGTTTTGATCCTCAAAATGCATTTATAAATAGTACATTTATTCAGTATATATGTAAAGGATTTATTAACCTCTCAGCCCTTATTTTAATAAGTTTAACAAGTCAGTACCTTTTAGTCTTACTGAAGAGAGAGAATTTCTCCATTTTCCTATATGTTAAAGACGCTTTGACACTTGCGTCTTCTTACTTTTTCTTTAGTCCACATATCTGTGTCATAATGGAAAAAAATATTGGCAGAAAATTGCACCTTGAAGGAAATGCTGCTTTATCTGAGTTATGTCATCTCTAGGATAACTAATCCTAGTCCAAATAAAAGGGCATGTTTGATCTATCTTGTGCTAAGGTACTCCAAAACATGGTTAGGGTTAGAATCTATGGGTAGAAATTCATGAGATGAAATGGGACATTGGATTGCCCAACAATGGACCCTAATAGTGAAAATTTTTTAGTAAAAATTTACTGGTGCTCTGTAAGAGCACTCACACAATTTTTTGCACATTCAAAATGAAAAATCAGAGTGTAGCACTCTGATTTGAGTATCTGCAAGGCACTTTTTGTGGTTTAAATACTTCCTTGCTCCTTTTGAAAACATTTAACCTGATCCATACTAGCGACATTAACCTTTTCATGTTTACAGGACTTCAGGACACACTCTAAATATGATCATACATAAATCCCTGCCCTCTTCTTCAATTAATTAAATGCCAGGTTTTTTTGTCCAGACAAAATATAAGACCTTAAAATGGGTGAAATAGCCTTCTTCTCTCGTTGCTTGGTTTCATTTTATAGGGCTGAAAATCCTGCTCTCCTACATCAAACAAAGACTATCTAATGGTTAGGAAGAAATATTTAGTGATGAACTGCTTTTGAATGTACTGCTCTTGTATTGTGTTTCAGTGAACAATTTATCTCCTACAAAACTGGGACAAAGTGGTTACAGGAAGAAAAAAAAGAATGGAACTCTGCATGAATAAATAGTAAAATCAGCATTAAATATATTATTAAGCAGTCTAATAATTATTAGTTTGATAGCTGAGAAAAAGTCAGATGAACTAATGTATGTGATTACAGCAGTATGAAAAAAATAATCCAATAGCAGCATCCAACTAGGGAAAACAATAAGCTAAAACTTTAAGCATGTTATTAAGATACACAGTGCCCACAGCAAGACAACAGGACTTGCAGCACTAATTGCTGGTGTCTAGACCATAATTTGTATTTCAGTCCTTACAAGTTTAATCCATCCAAAAAAAGAAAATCGTATATTAATGACAGGTTTAATAAAACTGGTATGGAATTAGTCCCAAACATGTTTAGATTCACAGCTTCAGCTAATTTTGCCTCATGCAAACAAAAAGGGAACATGTCAGTTTAGTTCAAACCACTGCAAACTGTGGATTTTGTTTTGTAATTACACAGTCAGTGCTGAAACAGTCCTTAAATGGAGAACTCAGTTCACAACCATTTAAGGTATCTCCAGGTCTACTTTAGTGCTTTTATCCAGTTAATAAATGGTAGAACTCAGATCCAGCTATTCACTGCAATAAAAGTTACACATTCCTACTTGAATGAAAAGTAGGGAAATTCTCATCCCACCATGAATTCAGTGCTACTTCTATGGAAGTGGGAAGGATTCACACTGAATTCCAATGTGGGCAAGAAGCACAGTCTCTCCCTTGGCTGTGTGGTCATATATTCAGAACTCAGTAATGAGAGCTAAAATGGCTGAAGAAACAAATTCCTGGTGCTTTTACACAAATTTAGACATGAAGAGGTGTTAAGTAAATGATCGTTCACTACACTACAGGCAGTATAGTTTAATGGGCTAATCAATAACATAGGAAAGCACAAAACTTGCAGTTTGTTTTTGTTCTTGTGCACTTATTTGTATTTCAATTGACTTAGTGGTCTTTTTCAACCAGTGTTGAACATCATAAATCACAAGTCATTCCTTTTAATACATTTGTCTGAAGTTCTTGTCTCCTCAGTTTCTAATAGATAAAACAGCCTCCTGTGAATTTCAAAGAAAGAGAAAACTAACATCGTTTCTGTGGGATGATGGTACTTTTTACAGAGCTGTTTCAATACTGGATTTCCATTAACAATCTAGCTGAAGACACAGGGAATAAACTACTGTGCCCTTTCATGTTTACAAAATTTTACTGTATTATTTTAAAGTAATAATGATAGGTTCTTCTTATATTAGTAATAGATGAATTTTTTTTTTATAATTTCATTCTAGGACAGTCAGATTAGTTCAAATTACGGAAAACAACAATGTAAGAATGGTTTCCAAAGATTCATAATTCNATGATAAGTTATTCCCTCTGATCCAGTAGAATTAAAATAAAAAAACTGTCTGACTGGGACAAAGTCATTACTCATCCCACAAAGTCTTAGGTCATCTTCAAATATGTCATCCCTATATGCAAAAAAATCCCTTACAGAGCTCTTGCTACTCCATGAACACATGGTATAAAATTACAGAAACCATTTGAAGAGTTTTTTCTTTTTGGTAACGCTTAGATAACCCAGTGCTGTAATCTTGGGAGCCTAAAAATTTCTCTAATAAATATTAGCAATTTTATCTGTGAGCTAGTTTAATGTAGTTTTGGATGTGAAAGTAATAAGTAAATAATAGCAAATTATAAGACTGATTCTACCTTCTTAAATATTTTATGACAGGTTTATGTCTCAGTGAGTTACAACAACACCTTACCTTTTTTCAAAAATATTAATTTTTTTTTCAAGCCAAAAAGACCATATGACTCATTGGGGTTGAAGAATGCCCATTTCCTTCATCATTGTCCAGAGGTGTAATAGCTTTTCAGCTGAAAATCTCCTAAACAGAGTTCCTGAATATATCTATTCCAATAGTAGTTTCACTTAATGGCTTTCTATTAAATTATAAAATTAAAAAAAATTTAATCTACAGGAAATAAGATCAACCTTACTTATTTATTTTATTAATATTTGTTAAAGATGTACTACAGTCTTGAATAATACCGTTTTCCTCTGAATATTGTTGATATAAATGGCAACAAATAATGATTTAATTTGATAGAAAGTTTGGATGGTGTTTTGAATTCCAGTTTTCAGTGCTTTACTTTATGTAGGTGACATATTAACATTTTATTATACATTTGCAGAGTTTCATATGATGCTATTATCAGTCATTTTATGGCTAAATAGTCCTCCTGTTTCCATTTCGGATTTAGCTCCAGTTAGTGTTGGTAAAGGTAAGTTTGTACTAGAAGCCCATAGGGCTCAGAAATCTGCTTAGTTCTATAGAATCTTAACTCAGGAAGTAACCAGAGAAGGTTAGTCTTGATCAGTAACCTACTGAATATTTTTCATCATTTCTAATGTCTTCTCAAGATAGATAACTAAGAAGGCTAGAAGAATCATATCTTTATGATTACATTTACTTTGACACCCTGGTAATGTAATGTATGTTTTAAACACTGAAACTTCTGATTGATTAATTATTTATGCTGCTTGTTTACCACTCATTCCTTTTACCTTTTTATATATATATGTTTTTTGTGATGGGTAGCAGATACTAATTTGCTCTGGAACAATTAGAACTTTTGTAACTAGAAACAATACAGTAATTTGCATAGTAAAAAATATCTTTCTTAAAATCACTGTCTTTTTTCACTAATTCATGTACAGGCCAGACTTCTTATAGTGCTCCTGTGATTTATATTTTTTATTGACAAAACTTTGGCAATTAAGTCAAAATCTAGATTTCAACCAGATAGAATAGAATTCCTCTCATCATACCCTTTGCATAATAACTTTGCTTGGATTCAGGAAAGAAAAAATTTCCTAAAAAGCTGTTAGTTTTTATAAGGTCCATGACTCAATGTTTTAAATGACTTTGTTGCTGCAACAGACGTATGAATGGTTTCATGTGTAGCAGGAAAATAAAAATACATTTCCAAATCAAAATTCCCTGAGATTTCACTAATGCTTCATGAAGAAATTTAAGACATGCTTTAGAAAGACTTAACACGTTTTGTCATAAAGGATCCCAGAACAAATGACATCATAAGCATTATTAATTTTTTTTTAAAATAAATAATTAGATAAAGAGATTTCAACAGAAAAATATAGTTGGTTATGGATTATTTTATATACTTGTCATAAGACTTCTGATTTGGAAATATCAGTATGTTTGTAGGATATATTGCTTCTCTTCCTCTCTAAAGAGTTCAGACTTTGAGTATGCCCTCCCTTCCAGCTTTTTGTTATAACGTTATTGTATAATCAAAGATTGCTGCACTTTACACATCTCAGTGTCCTTTGATCTCCAAAATCAGATTCTTCCTACATAATTTGCACTTTACTGTAATAAATAAATTGCCTACTTTCAAGATGAGCCACAAGTAGAAATAACTACTTCTGGAATTAACAGAGGGCCTTGCAGAATAAATAGCAAGTTGTCATGACACTGAATTTCAGTTTGCAGTGACATAAGCGTTCGTAATTTTTTTTTCAATTATGTTGTTTAATTTGGCTTAGAAAATAAAATTTAAAAAAAATATTTGTAAATATGTTTCTCTTCAATATTAAGCTACAGACCATCTTTCACTGTGGATCTTGCTCTCATAAAAACATGTTGTCCTACATTGCCCTGCAGACTATTTAATAATCAAGCTTCTGTTACAGTCTATAAATGTTTCTAAGCAACCACAACCCACTTTAAATATGCTAGTCAATTAGCTCTAGACACCATCTTTCAGTGTTTGTCTCTATTATTTCTTTCTGGCTTGAAACATAAAAGACAGAGAGATAGAGGGAATATTTTAAAATAATACCTTGTACTAATCAAGGGTGATGCTGTTAAGTAGCACCTCTACAGATAAACACAGACCTTGGTCAACCCCTGTCCAAGAGTATAGTGATATGTGTACCCATCAATCCCTTATCAACATATAAGCCAGAAAGAACAGAAACTTATCTGGCTAGTGCCAACATGGAAAATAAAAATAAAAAGGAAGATAGGTGTTGGGCAGAATAGCTTCTCCCATACTACCCAGTGTTTTCATACCATGGTTTTTAATATTTACTTCTTTCCATATTAAAAAAAACCAAGCCAAGACAAAACAAAAATAGATGAAAAACATATGAAAAAGAGTCTCACACAAAATAAACCAAATTCTTAGATATTGTCATAAGAGAAGACTTTAAAGAACGATTTTTCTATTCAAAAATTTAATATCAGTTAAATTTTGAACACAGAGGGATGTCTTAGTTAAGCTGCTGAATCCTGTTAATTTTTTATCTTCATTTTTATCTTCTCATAATCCTAAATTCCAGTTTTTTTCTAGAATCACAACCACCTTTCTTACTTGGAGTGCGTGGTCAGCTTTCCTTATTATCTGCAATGCTTTCCACTCTGTATTATTGTCTGTAAACATATTAGGGAAGAATATCTGAGAAGAAAATGCTGGTTTAATTTCGTCACATCTCTTATGGCTTGGTATAACTCCCTCCATTGAGGCTGGTACAAAACAGAGTTTGTATTTGCTGTGATTATGCAACATGATGAATCCTGATGGAGCTTCATACCTAAGAACAAGCTTTTTCTGGACTTCTGGTATTGCCACTGTCATTTAACACAAGACTGAGAGTGAAATAAAGCATAAAATTCCATAAAAACACCGAGGCTAGAGAGAGGCTAAGGTATGTGTCTGGTAACTTATTTAATTCACTAGCTGTATTTTGGTGTTGCTTTCCAGTGGGTATCATATTCTATAAGCTGTACCATAAAAGCAATAATGGTCAAAGATCTTTATAATACAATAGCTCCCCTGGGATATCAAGTAGCTAATAAAGGAAAATTTGGGAAATATAAGAATAGCACAAATATATAGTAGTATTACCCTTGGGCACGTATCCACATGACTGCTCCCTAGGGAGTTTCTGAAGCTAGAGGGATTATCAATGTATTTACAGCTTTGTGGGATTTTTCTTCCTTGAGCCTATGGCATATTTTGAATCCCAAATAACTTTTTGCAAGAGGTTTCATATTTTCCCTATAAGCTGTATTTATTCTGAACTTTACATTTGTTACTTCAATTTTTCAGACCACAGTTTTAGTACTGGAATAAAATATGAATGATTGTCTTCTTCTTTTGCTTTTTACACTCCAGACATGATTCTATAAACCTCTCTATGGTCTTTCCTCAGTTCGTGTCTCTTCCAGATTGTAGCATGCTAGATATATAGTCATCACTCATACATTAACTGACTTATTATTTTTGGTCCTCCTTTTTTGTCCTGCTGTTCATCTCTCCCTATTTTGATTCATTTACTTTTGAGATGAGCTATATAACGCAGGATGAAAATTAACCAGTTTCAAATTATGACTTCTTGTGATATTAGGACTGGTTTTCTCAGGCAGTATAAATTCACATTTCCTGCATGCTGAATTTCACCTGACTATTATTCATTCACAGGATCATCTTAGGATTCTTCTATATTTCCCCACAAATAATTATTTTTTCTCTAAGTAGCTTAATAAGCCCAGGTAAATATGTGGTATAATTTCCACTAACTTTTTCAGCTTTGCTGTCAAAGTTTTAAACTTAATAGGTTAAGGTGTGAAACTTGAAGATTCCCCTTGAATACAGAAAAAATGGAGCTTTTATAGTGTGACCAACACCCCCAAATTTCTTATACATTTCCTATATATTATCATACATATATTTTATAGTATATAGAATGTATTATAAATTGCCATTCCTGTACACAAATTTTCCATAACGCTTTACTTGTCATAAATCATTTCTCACTAGGGACTGATCTATTTCAGTTAATACCCTACCTTACTCATTAAAAAGAGATAGGTTCAGGTCATATGTACCTATCAATCATATTACCTTATATAAAGTAGCCAGAAAGAGTATTAAAAGTTTGGCACATCTTTTTCATGTAGCTATAGCTTGCAGAATATTTACAAGAGTCAGTGTATTACTTTCCAGTCTTACTCAGCCTTTATAGGTAAGTATTATTCATTGTACAAAGGCTAGTGTGAGATAGTACACAAAACAGATGGCGAGAAGTGCTCAGGACCCTTTGTAGTTACTGTTGCTAATCACTCAATGCATTCACTAAATTTCCATTTAATTCATAGCACAATTTAGCAATCATGCCATAGCAACCATACTTCTTTTCCAAAACTGCAAAATCTGAACTATGATCTCACTCCTGTACCTTAGGAGGTATCTATGTACTTATTACACAGTCTACTGATTCAAGCATTATGCTCTCTTTCCTGACTAGAAGAAATTTGAATTTCAAACAAGACACACTCTCCAAGAGTTTAATAAATATTGCAATGTAGAAAGATGTTTGTGGTTCATAACACAAAATCCAACCCAAAAGAATTTGTAGGCCTTACAGAAAATGAATATGAAGACTTAGAAAGTGAGTAGGTCTGAAATCTTACTTTGAAACTTTGTAGATTTTTCTGCTGTCCACTGAATTTCTCACCTAAGGACAAAAAAAAAAGAAGCAAAATAAAACTTTGTGAAATGAATAATAAATTGCATATTTAGAGAATATACACTAAAAATTGTCACAAGCAAGTTTTGCTTTTTACTTTTTTTTTTGAATCCAAGTAAAGAGAATATTCTGCACATTGAGTACTTAGTCTCTAACAGGAAAAGGGTTCTATAAAAAGTACACCTATTTTCTTAGGTTTCATTCTATATAACAGCAAATCCATATAATACAAAAGACAAAGGAATTATCCTTCAAATTACCATTTATAAAAACGTAAACTCAATCTTCTTCAGTGCATTGGAATAGATACTCAGTTTCATTGTGGGAAAAGAAATAGAAATAGACTTGATAGAATATATCATGCACTTTGAATTTTTGCATTCAATCAATAATATTTTCATTTTCAAATTGAGAAAATGAAAACATAAGAACCAACTTAATACTTAGCTAATGTGATAAAAAAGCTTACAGAGACTCCCTCTAAGAGGTCTAAAGGCAGCTTTCAAAAGGGATTTCCTCTCAAAAGGTGCTGCACTTTTCTATTAAACAGAAATATTTGCTTTCTAGGGATCTAAGAATGACAGAGGATTTGTCAAGTTCAAGACGTAGTGGCAGTTTAAATTTGTATTCTGAAGTGCAGCTGAAGATTTTAAAATCAATATTCTATTGCTTATTTAATTGAAAAACAATCACAGAACCATAATTTATGGTGGAGAAATAGAAAAAGGACTTTTATGTGGGTTATGGTTTATGAATGGTACTGCCCAATTCAATAGCCCCACTGAGACTCTCCCAAACCAAACACCACTCGCTTGTTTCCCCTCTACCCTCCCACTTCCTGCTTCCGGATTTGAGAATTTGAGACACTCAAGGTGAAGATCGTTGGTTGAGATAAGAACAGTTTACTAGAAACAGCAGTGAGATAAAAAAGACAGCAACAGCAACAATATTAATAAAAAAAGTATACAAAAGAGAGGGTGATTCACATGCAAGAATGCTCATGAGTGACCTGGAGACAATGAACAATGACAGATGATGCCAGCATGGTGGTTTTGGACAGGAAACCACACCCTTCTTTTTGGAAGCCAGAGAGGGTCCCTTCCCCCCACCCACAGTCGTGGCAAAAACTAGGACCACGGGTTTGCAAATAGCACAGACAGGGTCTTCCATTACTTAAAAATCTTTCCTTGATTATATTTTCCACAGGAGAGGAATTACTCTCCTCAATTCTCTATCAAAATTTTTATTGTTTTCTCGGTCAGTCTTAAAATAACCTGGGTAGAGAGGAGAGTTGTTACTTTAAGAGTGATTTTGCTCAATGCACTTCTGAAGCAACCAAATTCTTTGAACAACTTGCCTACTTCATTTTATATATAAACCAACAGACAGTTATAGTTTTCCTTGGCAAACACCCACATATTTCAGATTCTAGAAACTGAAGTCATGTTATAGGAACCTGGTCAGTGAATGTTAAAGCCTGTGGAGAGAAGTGAAACTGACTTTTTTGTTCTAGCAGAAGGCCTCTTTATGTCCACCATGAGGCAATCAGGTCTTCCTGCATTCCTTGGCTACTTCTACTGTCCCATCTTACAGGAATGGGGGATGGGCTGCCTTAGGTACACGTCATCCTCCTGGACCTTGTGCTGGAACCTTGCCCATAGCTGGGAAGCAGTGGGTAGATCCTATGTGCACCATGCTGAGTTATCACATATTGTGCCCACATTGCTGGCCAAAGAAGAAGAATGAACAGAAGAAATATGGCTAAAGCTAATTTTCATTCAGTTTACAGGACTGCAGCAGGCGACACAGAAATGGAAGGAAGGTAATCCAAATCTAAGCATTTGTTCTCTGTGCAGCAGATGCCTCAGGGCCAAGAGGAGACACTGCAACAATCAACACATTTTTTTGTTCTGTTTTTCCCTTTGTACTTTTATTTTTGATGGAGGCTTCTGTGCCAGGCCAAGCTCAACAGAACAGCTTCACTGTTTGTTCATTTTAAACTGGTCCTGAATTTTGCTCTGGTTCATAGATCCTGAAGGTAATCTGATATTATGTTTCCACAGTACTTTTACTGTATTTTTGAAGACAACCAAGGGAAAAATATTCTAAACTGGTACTAAAAATTTATCATGATATATTTTATTATACTTGGGTTTTTTGGTTTTTTTTTTAAAGAAAAGGATTTGGGGGTGTCCTTAAAGACAGAACATGTAAAAGCTGCTCTTCACAAAAATATTGCTTGCCAGAGGGGAAAAAAGCTCTCTTGGGAATGGGGAAACTGCGAATTTGTACAAACGAGTAGAGTAAAAAAGTTAGCACCACATCTGAGCAAATTTTTTTTTGTTTGTATGTCATCTATTCAGGAAGCACGTCTGCATGACTCTGGATTTCAACGCAGTTTCCACCCTCTTGCCACATGCTTCCAGGTGCTTTTTAGCAAAATGTGTAATAAACAGTAGTTCCCATTTAAAGCTAAAAGAGTGGATTTTACTCTAGGTGCTCCTTTCTTCAGTAATTTCAACAAAAAAGTCAACCCTCCAAATACCTCCCTCCCGCTAACCTAAAGGGAAAATTTTGAAAATACTTAGATGAATGAATAATTTTTCACATGTGAATAGTCAAAGTGAAGTTCTACTGACAGGGTAAAAGGCATAAATTATACATGATTTGGCTCCCTCAGTAAGCATTGAATGCAAGTGACCAACTGAGTGTTAAATATATTGAGCAAAGCATTGTCACTGTGCTCTAAGGAAATTTAGGACACGTATTTCCAAAAACATAACAATAAATAAAACAAGTTCATTTAAAAAATAGTTCAGAGGAAAGGCATATTTTTAGAAAAGTAAATTACATATGCTGCCATTGCATAAATAAAGTATCTAGTGGACAAAGAGTGGGTACAACCATTATTACACTTGAGAGATAAAATGTAATTAAGATAAATGAAGAATTGTTTGTCTGCTACTGGAAAGTTTTCTATTTGTAAGAATACTTTAAAAACATCAGTTCAAGTCATCTTGAGGACCTCTACTGTTAACAGGTGTGGTTTTGAATTTGCCTTTTGGATGTTAACTTCATATGAAGTTTTCCTAGTAAAATGATATAATGGGTTCTTTTCCCATTCTTCAGTCTTTGCTCTCTCTTCTTCTCATATTTCAGTAATTCTCTCCCTCTCTCTAGTCAGAGGAACTATCACTGAGAAATTCTTTGCTGGCTTTGGAGCAGGCTGGTTTTTTTTTTTTTNNNNGTTTTTTGTTTTTTGTTTTGTTTTGTTTTTTTGGTTATTTTATTTTATTTTTTTCGTTTCCCCTTTTTTAGCCAGACATTGTCTTCAGTATCGAGGTGCCTGTACTCTTCAACAGACCTCCTAACCCATTTTTCTTGCAATCTTTCAATGACAATCTTTCACAGAAAAGCCGACACTCCAAAATTTTCCCTGAATCTTTATCATTTTTATTATATTTATAAATTTAAAAACCTAAGTATTCAGTTTCTCTTCAAGCAATAACTTACCTGGAAGCACCGCACTGAAGTCTGCTGTCTAGTACCCGTATGAGTTTTATCAGTTACAACTCTGCTACTTTCAGTGGTATTGCACCTTTTGCATGTTGGTCTACTTATCAGTAAAATGTTTCCTCTGAGACAAAACTAAGGACTGTAGGATCATATTTTTAGTTTTCATAATAGGTATTAACTAGGGAATCAAGCAACTGACTTTTTTTTTATTTCTGCAGAAGAAATAGTTTACTTAATGCAAATGCACAGTTACACTGAGGGCTAGTACAAGATAAATGCACCACACATTTAGAACAGTCTTTCTCAAAAGTGATGCTATGAAACATTTATGAACACTGAAGTCTATACACATCAGCAAGCCTGCTAAAATTGAAAAGAGCTCCTTACTCATGCAAAAATAAGCAGATGCTTAAGTGTTTGCAGGAACAAGTTTTAATTTCTCTCCATGGGTATTGGACAGATCCTCTGTGCAGGGATGAACTTCAGTCAATAAAATTATTAACAACAGTAACACACACTGCAGGGAAGTGTATCCACTCCAGGAAAATTAATTTAAGTAATGTTAGCTGCGGTCTGATCGGTGACATGTAAAACCTTAAATCTCTTGAGATATATTGCATTATAGAACAATGTCTGCAAGTATTTTACAGCAACGACTTATTTTCCTGTCTTGTGTAGGACATATCAAGACTTTTCCACCTAATGAAAGGTTACTATTTTGGTTCATTTCCCCCAGAAATGTATTGCCCATGTTTTCCATTTAAAAATATGTTTCCTGTCATCTCTGTTTACTTCTACATTTTCTTACTGTGCTATTTTCTATGACTAATTTCCAGTGTTTTGATCTTTCCCAAGTCTGGCTCTAATAAGAGAAATCTCAGAACTATTTTTGAATACTCTCTTCTAATTTGCAAAATTATTTGGAACTGAAGACACGTGCATAAATAAATCTCTGTATCCTGATTTAAAAGTCTATCTTGACATTGCCATATTCATGATATCAGCATTTCAATATTTCATCTTGACTTTGAAAACTCATTAAATGTTTTTAAAAATCTGAATTACAATATTCACCATTCTTCTGTTACGGTGGAGAAGTCATAGAATTGGTTCCAAATTTACTGAATGCAATGGGTGAATTTTCTTGAGCCTCAAGATGTGGTTTGAATCAGTCCTTTAACTAGCACCAGAGATTAATTTTAAAAAAGTTTTTTATTTCATACCCATGCCAGAAACCCCTATATATAATAGCTTTACAGTTGTTTCATTGTTAAAGCCTGAAATCTTTGTACCTGTTTTTCCCAAAGGCAATAAACTGGTCACTCATCCAATATAATTTCTTTCTAGTATTTTCTTCAAAGATAAATTAATCACGTTAAATTTTTAACGTGGCCTCTCATTTCTGTAAGTAGTGCTTGAACTTCTCTGCCATTTTACAGCACTTGCACCTTTGTCTATTTCTTTTGATAAAATACCATTTAATTCTGTCTTAACTTGTTTTTACAGCCAAATAAGGGATTACATGATACCATTTTCTCATTTCTCATTAAAAAATTGATATGGAAAGTTTTTAGTTTTGGTACTCTGGAGCTAGACTAAATGGAAAGGGCTTACAAAAAGAACAAAGTTAGCAGCAGATTCTGTGGTAATAAGACATACTAAACTCTGACTTCTCTTTCTTCATGAAGAATTCCGGACGTTAGGTTTCACAATATATTGACTAGTTCTGCTTATTAGCTAAAGCTTGTAAGATCTGAGAATGTATTTATATGTGTGCATAATTTTACATGCTGCTATGAAATACATACTTGCTGTTTCATCTCAAAAATGTAACTTCATGTAATAACCTGACCACAGGACATAACCAAGTATAGTAACACTATAAATTTACACAGAACTGCCATTCCAAAAATCACATACTTGTCTGATACACTAACAATTTTCATGCTGCTGCCTCAAAAATAACAGTACACAAAGAGAACATGAGTAACTGAAGGATAATAATATTGATAATAGACAAGTTATTTCACCACATTTTGTTGTATTTTTTTATTCAGACAAGAGAGGTTTTTAGGTTTTGAATTGGTTTGGGGTTTTGTTTTAGCGTTGGTGGGTTTTTGTTTGTTTTTGTTTTGTTGTTGTTGTTTTTCATTGTCGTCTAGCTTATTGTTGCTCTGAGGCAATTTTATAATAAGGAGGACCTTGTTTTTCATAAGCTGAAATTGAGTTTAGTTAAGTGGAAATACACTATGGGAAGTGAAGAAATTTCAAAACATGCCCATGACAACAATAAGCTATGTCCTCTGTGTCTACTTGCTGATGCAGAAAGGATATGTAGAAATAATTGCCTATGCAGAAAAAATTGTATACCTTTAGAGTGTATATATTGTATAAAAGAAGATGATTAGCAGTTAAGATTTGGAACAGATCAGTACTTCATGATGACATAAGATGAATAATATTACTTAGTGTGTGGGCAAGTCTTAAGTCACAAAATGAAAGACTGATCAGCAAAACAACAAGAAAAGTTACTGTGTTTGTGGGTCAGATTACTTATATTCCTAAAAGCTCAAGCCTCCTCTGAGCACGTAAAATTATTTTGTTGCTTAAAAAGCCCATATGGAGACTAGCAAGGCTGTGTAAACAAAATTCAGCACTAAAAATTGAAAAAGGGACAAAGTTCATATTCAATGCAGACCATTAAACCATTGGAGGAAGGGGAAAGGAGGTGCAGGAAGAGAGGGAGAGAGAGTTGGTTACTGCAATTAAATAAGGGAATGGGTAGTAAAAACCAGAAGATACAGGTAGAACTAGCAAGCTCTGTGATCATTCACATTACTTTCCTTCTCTTCTCCTTTTTTGTCATTTGAATTCTATGGTATATGCAAATACATTTTAACACAATGTCAATTACGCTTCTTAAGAATGAAATGTGGGATCATATTCTCTTAAATATTCAAACATGGAGTCCAGAAGGCTCTTTAAACAGAAAAAAAAATGAACAATTTCAATATAGTGAGATACGTATAGAAAACAAAATTTGTACAGTATACAAACACTTAGAGGAACCACTGCTAGATAATAATCCTCCACAAGATTGGCTACACTATGGAATTATTGCTCAAATCAAATAACAACCAGAGTAGATATCTGTCATAAGAAACCTACCACGATTTTAGCTGATCCTTCTCTATCAATGGATAAGTAAATGGAATACATATGAATGGGGATAAAATAGGAGTGGAGTCTTTCTACTCCCTTCAGGGACAAATTGTTTTCTTCTCCAATAGTCCAGTAGAAGAATATGTAGGCCTTTATTATCAAAACCATGTAAAGTCTTGCTTAGGTAGGACGCAAGAAGTTTGATGGATGAACACAATGATTTTTTACATGTATAGTACCAATAAAAATTTCTGAAATAGCAGCTGTATACTAGTATATATAAAGAAGTAGAAGAATAACATTAAATTACAGCTGTACCATCTTAATTTTCATGACTTTTAAGCCATGAAACACTGCATAGATCTAGAGCACTACTGTGCAATATTGAATTCTGCCATTTATCTTAAACTAGGAATAAGTGAAACACTGAATATCATTAAAGTTAATAAGGGAATCATCTTAGTTGTTCTCAAGAGGTAATTTTGAACAGGAAAAAAAACCCAAAACTGAGTTTATATTCAGAGTTGCTAGGGAATTAAATGAGATGGTTGCCAAGGTGAAATAATGTCTGAAAATTCCTGACATACATCATCCAAAGGTTTCTGTAGTCTAATCTTCCATTTTGGCTCAGTAGTTTGAATACACACATACTGTTGCTAAGGACTGATGCTGTTGCCAGGTGAAAATGGCCCATATTAACCTGCCACAAATATCTAAATATGTTGATAGAAGTGTGCTGATAAAAGATAGGAGAAACATGTCTTGGAAAATTGGATGATCTATTATTTCTTATCCTCGACGTAACAGTGAAATGACTTTTCTTACTCTTTGTGCACATGAACTCCATAAAAGTATCAGTAAAGTACCCAACAATAATGATGATATTATTAAATGAACATTGTGTTCTATACAATATAAATCTTAATCAGGCATTCAATGTAACCCATAAAATTGTTACTGAGAGGATATGACTGAAGTCAGATAGTGTGTAATTCAGACTAGCAAAGACATATGATCATTGCTTCTTTATCTTTAAAATGGATTCTTTCAAGCCATCCTTCCTTCTTAAATATTATGAAATTTGAGCACCATTATCTCAAAGCAACTAAGAATATGCTTGAAGTAAAATAATTAAATAGATACTTTGAATGAAAATTAAGGTTTTGTAGGTGTTGTGTGTCACATATGTAACAGGCATCATTTTCAGATGCTGCTGGCTAAATTGCAGTCTAATGCCTTTCTGGCAATTTGCATAGTATTGCCAATAATATTTTGTAGTATAATATTGCTTGTAAATTCTAAGTAATTTCAGGGAGCAGCTCCTTGTTTATAAATCAAATACAGAAAGGAAATCAGCAGAAACCATTAGACAGAAATATCCACAGAGGAGGGCTTGAGACACAGTTACAGTACCCTGTCTGGATAAAGACTACTACAATACACTACATGCATGTAATTCTAGCTTTCATTCGTCAGTATTGAGTACAGAGCACTGACCTACACTATGCTACAGAAAAATCTATTGTATTAGATGAAATCATACATTTTTAGAAAATTAGTTTACACACAGGCAATGTGTAAATGGCAAAGTCCCAGTGCTCAGCCACAGTTTTCTCCTTCTTTAGAACCCTTCCTAGAAGACATTTAACCATCTTCTACATCTTTCAAGGCAGCTTTATTCTTGCTTTTGCCAGGCTTTAAAAGAGACTTGTAAAAAGTCACTTAGGAGTATGATCTTTACAAAACATCTGTTTGCTGTTTGACCCAAACTCAGAAGTAACTCTTGAAGTCACAAAAGCTAAGAAAGCACATGACTGCTCTTGTGTTGTAGAAGTTTGTGTCTGTATGCTTAGCTTTGACTGACACATCATTTCTTCTCTGGACCCATCTATTTTCTGCCTCACTAAACTTACAAAACTCTGCATAAATTTTTCTTTTCAGCTTGTTCTGTAATCCTATGAGCACACTGTCTTCCTGTTCATCCCAGTCAGTAAGTGCCAGCTGTTGGGTCCTGGAAACAGTTTTATTTATGTGAAGAAAAAAAGTGGGGAAAAAAAAAGTTGATCAGAAAGCTGTGAAAACAACAAGATTGTACTGAAATATTGAATCAGAATGTTTGAGTCAAGCAAAAGAAATTATTATGGTTTCCGTCAATCAACATATAAACAAACTTAGATTAGATAAGTTTTCCATGGAAAGATAAAACTCCGAGTGATTTCAGTCTATAAACTAATCCCTTTCTGATTGTTCTGTTAAGCATGAAACAGAGGTCATGCTGAGAAATTAAAAAAAACCCCACCTCTGTGGAATGAACATAAATTAATTATCCTGATATATTCTGCCATATTGCATCTGTCAAATTTGTCTGCATTTTTAATGGGAAACACACAACACCTCATGCATGCCTATCATGTTCTTTCAAGTTACAAAACATGTGTGCATTTTCAATACTTAGAATGGAAGTATTAATATATTTTAGCCAAAGGCCATTAATATGTACATATATAATTAACACTGAGTAACTCACTGTATGAATTACAATGGCTTCCAGGAGGCCTCACTGCCTCCAGAGTGAGAGAGTGAGAGAGGAAGCTGGTCTTTATGGAGATGCAATGGGAGGGAGGTTCAGCTTCACATGGATCTGAGTTCCCCTGCAGAGCTTTGTAGTTACATGAATACCTATGATATGGAAGGGAATGACACTACTGGGAAGTGGTGCATTAATGTCCTGCCTTGCTGATGAGCCACATACTCCTTACCCTTTCCTGGAAGAAGGAGACCAACAGCAGGTCTTGCCAACATACACAGGAGCAATGGTATCTCCTGTCAAAATTCTTTGCATTTGAAGACTTTGCATAGGTCAAGAACATATCAGAAATTATAGACCTGTTAGGAGAGTCTATCATGTTGTACCTGTTTTGGTAAGAAACAATATTGTTGACAGTACTCTCTTGTACAAAAGGTGTCACCTTTCTTGTTCAACTCAGCTTCTTTTTCCCAAGTAACAACTTTGAAGTGGAGAGGAGTGGTCCATATCTCTCCTCACTATATGTTGTCCAGCTCCTGCTATCTACTGATTGGGGTAAAGAAAACTTTGTTTTTTTTACTTGTTGACCTTTTTCACGCATAGTATGTGAAACCTCAGACTTCTTTCCTATCGCTATTTGTGTTCAACCTGTCACTATTTTTCAAGACCAGAGACATGTAACAGACCTGCTAGGGCTTAAAGGGTAGCCTTATTCTTAAGAAGACCCACTTTTCCCTCACTAGTTTTCTTGGAAACAGCTGATGTCTGACCAAAGAACAGAAGTGGTATAGCTAACGAGACTGGACAAACCAGAAAGACTTTTGAATTGCTAAGAGGATGTGTGTACTTGTTTTGGAGACCTAAGGAGTTACACATGTCCAAACAGAAGTCACACTTACAGTGTCCTATGCCAAGATTTCCCCACTTCCAGTAAACTGGATCACTCCAGGTAACATCTTGAAATTCTGGTAATATCTGGAGTCTGGATATATGTGATTGTTATTTTATTTTCGAATTAATGGAGTTCAGTGGTAACTCCAAACCTGTTTCTCTTGCTCTCAGAGATGATGTTCCCAGAGGGAAGAACAGTTGGGAAAAATAAACAGACCTTCTATGCTGACTTTTAGACATCACTGGGCTATTCATGGGTGAGGGAAAAGTGCTGGTTTAAACTCAAAATAACTTACCATGTAGAAAACTTACCATGTAACTTACATGTAGAACTTACCATGTAACTTACATGTAGAACTTACCATGTAACTTACCATGAGAAAAATAAGCAAATTTACCAGAGCATTCTTGCTGTTTTCCTCTGACTTTAATCTGTGTGCCATCATACATTATGCCTTTGTGATATGTAAAAGAATAGGAGGTCTAATTAAAATTAAATGTTCTGCAGTGACTAGTTGGTGTGGTTGTTTGTTGTGCTAACAGTGACATTGCAATATAGGAGCTATGAATAACAGTATTGCAATGACTTCAGAAGTCTGCTAAAGAAAGGTACCAAAGATCCCAACAGATACAATACAAGGATAAAACATCTGGAACAATCTTATCTTATGGATAATTTTAGTGTTTCTGTGGAGAAAGAAATAATTTACTATTGTACACAATATATGTATATATCTATTAGTATTTACAAGTAAATTTTAGTATAATTTTAGTATAATTTTAGAGTTTGCTGATCTGAGGAAGAAATAGAACTACTATTCAATGAAAAATTGGCGAGCAAGAGCTACTAATAAAACAAACACCTTTGCATTTGTTTTGTTTGCTTACTGGTGAGGCTTGGGTGATGGGATACAAAAAGATAGTAAAGCCTACCCATTCATTCAGTCTCTGGCCTCTGAGAAGGCCTAAGAAAATTCATCCAAGTAGTCAAAATCAACTACTGCCACAAGTGCTAAGCTAATTAGGAAATCTCATGATTTCTTATAAGAGTTAACCAGATCTTCTAGACAGGCCAGTATTGTTTTCCACGTTTTCTGGAACTGAGGTGCATGTGGAAATATGAAAACTCCCTTTTATTTTTATACTTGCTTCTCTGCACAGTTTTTCAAGTTTCTTGCTTTTTTCTTTGTATATCCTTTGAAACTAGTCATTAAAACAAACTTAAAGAGCACTAGTGATAAACTTTATAAATAACATTCTAAACCTTTAATATACTTGGAGTTTACTGGATCCTACATATTATCCTATGAAGGAGAAATATGTATAGATCCTAAGGTCTTCACCTTATATTACTGATAACTACCTGATAAAGAACCATGTAAGGCATTGTGTTTACAAGGAAGATTCAGAGGAATTCCTCCATTCTTATGAATGTTTTACTGAGAGTATGGAAACAGGATGGAGTCATGATGTTTATATGAGAGATCTTAAGGGAAGGAAGATGCATCGTCAAAGGAAATGGTCTTCCAGCTGTGTCCTCTATCTTCAACATATAAAATTTGAACCTTCTCCCTCCCTTTTATCTGGTCTGCCCACTTTCAAGGTAATGATGGAGGAACTCTGTTATGTTCTAGAAGGATAGCAAGGGGATATCATAGGGACAATGCTGAAGAAGTTTGTTTTTTGTTTCCTGAAAATTCTATGATAATACATATACAGTCTTTTCTTCGTTCTTTTGGCACAGAGTAAACCACTGAGTTCTGACAAGAAATATACCTAAGTTTCAAACATATGCATATCAAATGGATTTCCATACATGTGTATTTTTTGTGTATATATTTTGTGTATTCAAAAAATGTGTATATTATCAAATAAATCATCTGACTTATGGAATGGTATATTTTCCACACAGGTGGAGCCAGAGTTCAGAGAGATCTCATTATAATAGGACAAAGTCATACCATATCAACATTTTCAGACCCAAAGGAGAAAATGGAAGTAAGCGAGAAATTTGTAATGAATAAAATGAAGACACTTGTGGTTTTACAAAATAAATAATAAGTATAATACAGTTATCAAATATGTGTATTTATAACACAAAACCAGACTTGTTATACAAACATACAGCATTTGGCAGATCATAGGGATTTGAAGTGTTCTTTATAACTTTTTATGTCAAATGTCATATCTAAAATTTAACTGACTTTCCAAGCAAATATTTTTATAGGCAATATCGATGTATATAACATCCTCCCAACATTGTGTTTTACTTTAAATCACTTAATAGTTTTCAATAAAAACAACCAAAAATATACTTTTTGCAGCAGGCTATTAATGAAATTGGCACAGTCACAGTGAAGACATAAGCAGCAACTATTGTTTTCTAATTTCTGTGAGTAGTGAAAACAACTACCACAATAAAAAGGCCATAACAGAAGAATTCTAAAGGACTGATTTCCTGCTTTTTGGCTTTATAACCGGGTGTCATCTATAACTACATGTCCCTGTACTCAAATTTATGCAAATGATTTCTACTTGTAAGGAGAAAGTTGTTTCTATATTGACTTGCCATCCTCTTTTTCTCTGATTTCCTTTTCTACCATAGGATTTTACACTCAATTTATCAGGCAACTAAAACTTGAATCAACAGTTACATAGCAATTGGGCTATAAGGGGAATATATTGCAAACAAAGGTTTGATTAACTCCAGAACAATGGCAGTAAAAATTGTAGCTGGGGTCTGTGTATCATCCTGATAACAAAACAAGCCACTTATTCTTTAATTGTCCTCTCTGGGGAACAGAGGAAAGGATGGGACGTAATGGGAACAAGGATAAAATACGGACTAGGCAACTAGGCAACTAGCCAATTTCAAACTCTGATCAGTGAGTAAAACCAACTGCTGCCTTGTATCTTTTTAATCACCATAAAGTGATTTGATCTTATCAGAGCTTCTTAAGAATTCCATATATTACAGATGCTCAACTGCCACTAGCAGATATTTTTATTCATGGTTCCAAGGCAGAGCCTAAACATAATGCAAGGAAAGCTTGCACTTTTAGAAAGGAATATGATTCAGACTAATTTCTTAGACAAAATTTGTGCTCTCCTTCTGGATATACATATTCAGGAAGTTCCACCTGAACATGAGTAGAGAACTCCTTTACCGTGCAAGTGACTGAGCACTGGAACATATTGCCCAGAGAGGGTGTGGAATTTCCCTCACTGGGAATATTCAAGACCTGTCTGGATGCAATCCTGTGCCCTGTTCTCTGGGATAACCCTGCTTGAGCAGGGAGGTTGGACCGCCAACCTGACCCATTCTGTGATTCTGGGATACTGAAAATTTGATGTCCAGGTTAGTAGTTTGGCTTTTCTTGTGATAGCCTCATGACTTTGAACATCAACACCAGCTTTCACAGTACTGCATAACAGATATGCACACAACAGAGCTTGGCCCTCCATGAATTTCTCATATAACTTTTATTCCATAATTCCTTTTAAGAAGCTTTCCTGAGTACATGACATCTGGATTTTGTGGACTTTGTCTGGTGTAGAGTAGCTGTTCAGAAAAAAATATGAGAAGATCTAGTCTAAGCACTGGTTTTTGATGCAAGTTGTGCAAGCATGTCCCAAGAGAAAACTAAATATTAGGTGTTTAGCCTGGTTACACAGGAAATTATTCTAATATCAGACTTTTCACACTTCAAGTGCTGCTTTCATGGCTTGAGTGGAACTATAGGCCTATTGTGACTGAAATGATAATGAAATTTGTTATTTACAAGTAAAAATCTATGCAAGTCTTACTTTTAAAACATTTTCCCTACAAGGCAACTCTGTTCTGTGACTAGAAACAAACAATGAGTTGTGAAGAGAATTCTTGAGCAAAGAAAGCGCAGGAAGAACAGGAGTGCAAAGCACAGGTCACATCATGACATGCCTGACTGCATAAATTCCATACTGAGGGGTCTCTGCTCTCCACTCTAAACAAATAATTGTGTCCTTCATAGCATTTTTTTTAAAGATACAAGGCCTTCTCCAAACCCATGAGTGGAAATGAGGACCCTTGCTTAATTTCAGAGTTTTACATAAATTTTCAGAGATCAATGAATCTCAGAAAATAAATTTCCTATGGAGGAAGAAAATAGAGATTGCATGTGCATAGAAGAGGGAATGGAAAATGAAGGAGAAAGAGAATAGAAGAAATAATGAAGCTGAAGGCATGCAAAGGGAACTAGGAAGGGGGAAAGAAGGAAAACAAGTTTAGAGAGGGAAACTTAAGAAAGAAGGGAAACAACAAGACAAAGGGAAACACTTAACAAGACAAAGGGAAAAGAGAAAAGGAAAAAAGTGAAAGAGGAAAAATAAAAAGAAGAATGAAGAGAACTGGAGAAAGATAAAGTGATCAAACATTCTTTTAAGTGTGAGACTCATAAGCATGGTGAAATAAGAAACAGGGAAAACAATCAAGAGAAAGTTAAGAAAGAAAAAGAACACCTGCTAAACATCTCTGTCAATGACGTGGAAGAGATGGACGGCAAGTGCATCATGTTTGCAGAAAGACCAATTAATAGCTTTGGGGCTAATGGCATAAACATGCAGAAAATTTTAAAAGCTAATATATAATATTGAAATATGAGAATACTATACTTAAGGTACCATATATCAGTGTTTCTCCTTTTCTACAAAGTAATTCCTTTATGGTTCATAGGTTGTTTCACAATTTTTCCTTCAAAAGCTTTTTTGCTTTCATATGACAGTTAGACTTTTCATTTAGAAGAGTTTTATAAGGTTATTATCGTTAGAAAAGGCCTTGACAATTAAGCAATATATTTCATGTCAGTCTATTTTGAAAATCCAGCTTATCAGTGTTTCAATATTTAATTTATTCAGAATTAAATCTTTGTCTGCATTACCAGGGTTATTTTTTTGCTTCAGTTGATTTGTCAGATTTATGAAGGAGTTGAAAAAGCAATTTTTTAAATTCAGAGATGCCAGCTTGTCAGAACCTAAATCAAGGTGTTTCTTTTAAAGCTCATCTTACATCAGGAAGTCTTCTGTGAATATAGGGATGCAATACTGTTTATTTGCTCTTCACTTGTCCCCAGAGGTATGGTAATATACAATTGTGATTAAGTGACAAAGTGAATTTCCTCTTTTATCCTTACTCTATAGGCTTTTTATATTTTTGCCTTTTATTTTCTTAAAATGAAATAATCTCTCCAGTCACATTGTCAGTCCAAGAGTTTCTAAGATTTCAAATTAATTCCTGTGTTTGTTTCATCATTACTGTAACCAAATTCAGAAGGATGAAGAAGAAAATTTGAAATATATTCATTTTCCACCAAAGGAAATTTAAGCAACAGTATAATTTTCTGTAGTGTTTTACAGGTGTCTTTCTTCCTTTAAAACTAAAGATTAAGAAATGATACTTCTACAGTGTAAAACTCCATAATCTGTGTTCTAAATGAAACATTTAAGAAGTCTACAATAATAGGTCTAAAGGTGGATAGTTAGTTGAAAGAAAGCCCTGCTTAAGAAATTATATCCTAAAAGCTGTCATTGTGTCATTAATCCCTGAAATCAACAGCTGTGCCTCAAGGGCTNTAAATATTTCCTTACCTGTATTCAGCTACTCTGTTTGTATTAGAGAAAACTAAGGAAATTTTCCCTAACATTCCCAAGTAAATGTCTAAAATGAGTACCATGAATACTCATTTACTGGTGCTTAACTACTCAGAGACTGACCATTTGCACGTATATTGCTACAGCTTTAGGAAAATCCATAACCATAAGTCTAATTGAAGGCCTTCTCTTGACATTGAAACCCATTCTAGTTACACAATGCCAAAGAACAGAGTACTGGATTACTGAAAATAATCTTTCAATTAATTTTCACAGCAATTGGGTCAGTTAAATATATTATGAAGGCAGAAAAGATTTACTAGAACTTTTTGGGAAATTCCATACTGTAGTTTGAGACCTTAAAAAGTATCTATTAACCTCCTTGTTAATCTTTAGTATTTCTGTTTCATATGTTAATAGTTAAAATTGTGTGGCAATGTTACTTGCACAATTAAATTGCAGCATACAGTAGCTCATACTAAATGACAGAAATCTGATTTGAGGAGTCTGTGATGTAAATTTAGGGTAAAAATGCAGGAGTACTCATGCAGGCTTTATTCTGCTATCACTTGCCATGATAATAAAATTCCCCACGAGTTAGTAAAGGCAAAGCCTCAGTGTATGCTTTTGAAGGACTCACTATCAATGCCTCCTAATTCTTGAAAAGATGACCAAAAAAAAGGTAAATGAAAATTGGAAGAAATTCATTGTAATGTGTACTTTCTGTTATTNTTCTACAGTGTAAAACTCCATAATCTGTGTTCTAAATGAAACATTTAAGAAGTCTACAATAATAGGTCTAAAGGTGGATAGTTAGTTGAAAGAAAGCCCTGCTTAAGAAATTATATCCTAAAAGCTGTCATTGTGTCATTAATCCCTGAAATCAACAGCTGTGCCTCAAGGGCTGAAACCTAGTTTCAATTAAATCAACTAGAAAATACCTATCACCTAAATCTCCCAGCGCCTTCTTTGATAGCATGATTCTACTTTGAAATTAATAACATATATATATATATATATATATAAATATTTCCT
>VZRQ01002120.1:31481-49059 GCA_013397975.1 Machaerirhynchus nigripectus
CTTTCAATTAATTTTCACAGCAATTGGGTCAGTTAAATATATTATGAAGGCAGAAAAGATTTACTAGAACTTTTTGGGAAATTCCATACTGTAGTTTGAGACCTTAAAAAGTATCTATTAACCTCCTTGTTAATCTTTAGTATTTCTGTTTCATATGTTAATAGTTAAAATTGTGTGGCAATGTTACTTGCACAATTAAATTGCAGCATACAGTAGCTCATACTAAATGACAGAAATCTGATTTGAGGAGTCTGTGATGTAAATTTAGGGTAAAAATGCAGGAGTACTCATGCAGGCTTTATTCTGCTATCACTTGCCATGATAATAAAATTCCCCACGAGTTAGTAAAGGCAAAGCCTCAGTGTATGCTTTTGAAGGACTCACTATCAATGCCTCCTAATTCTTGAAAAGATGACCAAAAAAAAGGTAAATGAAAATTGGAAGAAATTCATTGTAATGTGTACTTTCTGTTATTTTTGTGTTACTGGGATATCTGTAAGTTTGTGAAGGAAGACCAACCACAAACGTTTATGGAAGAGGGAGCGAGGCTGAAAACCATACGAAAGATAAGAAGACAAGTCCACATTTAAATGCTGGAAAGGAAAGGTAGGTATGAAGGAGGTCTTAGGATGCACAGTTTTGGGTACAAATTGATTAGATATATAAATGATCTAGAAACAGAAAGTTTAAGTCATACAGTTTTCAGAGAACACATTCTACTAGAGATTAGAGTTCAACATTAACAATGTTGAACACCTAGCAAACTAATAGTAAGTCGGCAACAACTTTTTTCTCTCCTCTTGCATGTAACTGGCATATGAGAGTTGAAAATTGCGTTTGAATAATTTGGGTAAATTATTTGGTTATGTGCCTGAAATGACCTGAAGAAATTAATGCATTTAGAAATTCAAATTTCATAAATTAGCTTTTGGACTTATTACTAAATCTAATCAGAGATGTTCCTGGTTTATGTAAACATAGCTTCCTTCAAATGTCTATTTATAGGAATCAGAAAATCCACATACATCTGATTAAAAGTTTTCTTTACCTGTACTTTTGTATTTTATGATATGCAAATTTCAACTCAGTTTTAAAAATGGACCTGACATTTTCATAATAAAGAAATTTTCACACTGCCTGTGTATTCACATTTCAGTACTACAATCCTTTGTACTGCTGTAATGCTTTATTTTGTAAGCATTAATAGTCATCTCTCAGAGCATTGCCAGAGGCAGATAATATAAGTATCAATAGTGTTTAAAGGAGAAATAGCGTAGTCTTTTATCAAAACCTGTCTGATAAGGTACCATTTGGTGAGGGGTAAAAGTGGAATTGGGTATTTTATGGCAGCAATCATTTAAAATATTTTTCAGAAACACAAAGATTTACTGCAGTAATTCTCAGTTTAAGATGTACCTGTTTCATTCAAAAAAACAGCACAGAGAGTAAAAATGACTTCTTAAAAAAGAGGCACTTCTAAAAGTGCCTCTTCTGGAGGCACAATTCTGTTGCAGAATGAATTACCTTTTTTTTTTTTTCTAATTGTTGAACCCTTAATTTTTCTAGTAATTGAAAAAAAATGTCCTCAGTATCAAATGCCTTTTAGTATCAATCAAATGTATTCAGAAAAAAACTGCTGCAACAGGATGAGATCAACAACATTTGATGTTGAGTCGTAACAGGTTTTTTCACTATAATTACCTGTTTGTCTCACAACTAATTCCCCCGTCACTCTTTTTGCTCTTAAAAAAAGTTGCACAAATTTTCTGTATTTGTAGGCATGGAAGACCAGTTCTTTTTACTCTACACGGAAATTGTTACTTTTTTCCAAATGAAAAGGTATATACTGCTCGTGGCAAAATTACTCATAATGAGATTGCTCACTGCTGAATTTCTAGACTTGGCCAATATGCTGCTGGCTTTCCAGGAAATGTTATTATGTTGTAGGCAACTGGAAAATTCATGAATTATCTTCTGCCATTTTACTAAAAAAGTAATTTTATTCAAAAGACGCAAGGTTACAGAGAAATTAGAGCTACTTTCCCCAAAAAGGTTGGTGGGATCAACACCCCAAATAAAGTTCATGTACACCAATGCACTCAGCATAAGCAACAAACAAGAAGAAAATGGAAGCCATTTTGTATCCTCAATAGTATAACATAGTTGTCATCATGGAAACATGATGGAATGTCTCACAAAACCCAGGTGCTGCAATGGATGGCTATAAACACTTCAGAAGGGATAGGCAAAGGGAGAGAGGTGGTGGAATGGCCCAGTATGTTGGGGAGTGTCTTAACTTTCTAGATCTTAATGATGGTTATGATAAGGTCAAATTCTTATGAGTAAGAATCAGGGGAAAGGCCAATCAAGCAGACACTATGGTGGGAGTCTGTTATAGACTCAGGGTGTAAAGGCAGAGAAAATGTTTTATAAGCTGATGGGAAAAGTAAATAGCCACAAGTTCTGTCAGGGGAGGCTGAGATTTGATATTAGGAGAAATTTCTTCATCAAAAGATATTCAAGCACTGGAACAGGCTGCCCAGAGAAATGATTATGTTGCCACCTCACAAGGTATTCAAAAGATGTGTGGATGTGGCTCTTAAGGACATGGTTTAGTGGTGGACTTGGTAATGCTGTGTTAACAGCTGGAATCAATGATTTTGGAAGTCTTTTCCAACCTAAACAATTACATGAAATATATATTAAAGACGTATTATCCTTTCTGGAAAGAAATGCAATAAAATAACCAAGCCAAAACTTGACTTTTTCTCTTGCTATTGTATCCTGGAAAGAAAAAAAATTACTGAGCAAATCAAAGAGCAAATTCCTCATTTTCTGATAACAAATTACACTCTGTCCCATGGTGTCCTGGTTGCAAAGAGGGGGCAGATCTTAGAGCCTTGTGGGTGTGGTTAGGCTGGTATTCTGTACCTCCAGCATCATCTCTGGGGGTGTGATTCTGGGGAGAAGAAAATGGTCAGTAGACACAAGAAATGTGCCATTTTGTTCCCTTTGTGTTTGGGGAAAGGTGCCTGCTGTGGTAACACTGTGGATTTTTGGGACCGGCACTGGAGACTGCTGTTGCTCTGCTGCTGCCTCCTGTCCTTTCCTCTTCCTCTGAGACTCAGCTCCAAGATGTGGCAAACACTGTTGCGATGTGACTTCAAGAAAAGCCACTTTGAGGAAAAACAGTGAAGTGAAAGCAGCCGCAGGGAAAGCAGCGGTGAATGAGGTGAGAGAAGCCAAGCATGAGCTCAGCCCAGGCCCCAGCAGAATGAAGAAGTCAAAATCAGCAAGGCCACTGGAACCAAGCCCCAGTGGAGTGGAGTGGAGTGGAGTGGAGTGGAGTGGAGTGGAGTGGAGTGGAGTGGAGTGGAGTGGAGTGGAGTGGAGTGGTCCAGAAACAGGCAGCACGGTGTGACACGGACAGCATAGCTTTTGGGGTTTGTCCATCATTGCTTTCGATTGTCTCAGGCTTGGAGACAACCAGCTGCAGGGAACCCCTGCTTGTCATTTGTTTCTCTGGAAAGCCATGAAATGCATGGGAGCAGTTGCCTTTGTCCCAGCATCTACATGGAACTAAGTTCCACCAGAGGGGGTGGACACCTTTTATGTGTAAAGCACCTTTTATTGTATGCTTTTGTTACTAGTATTGCTGCTGTTACTGTGCATTTCGTATTACATTGCTGCTTGCTTTCAGTGAATTTTTATCTCAATCCATAATCTCTGCCCAGTCCCGTTCTTACCAGAGGGGGTGGGGGGAAAGTGGATGAAGTTTATTTTCAGTTTGATTTCCAGCTGGGGTTAAATTACCAACATGACTTCTGCATCCAAGAGTTTTTACTACAAGAAGAAACAAACTGGAATCCAGAAATAAAACTGTGATGCTGCTATATAAAATAATCTGGCTTTCAGCATGTTACTGTCTGTAAGCAAAATGATGCAGATTTCAACATAACAAGCCATAGTTGTTTTTCCCTAATAATCCTAGAACTGCACCTATTTGTGCTACCAGTGCTGTGGGTCCTTGGATAGAACTGTTGACAAAAATATTCCTATCTGAATGAAAAATAGCTAACGTCTCTCTCAACAAGCTTAGAAACCCTCTATCAGAGGGCTCTGTTTAGTTGTTGTAGGAAGCATATGTCTGTTACACGTAGCTGGTAATGCTGAATGAAGCCTGAACCCATAGATTTCAGTACAACTCTTTCACAGTCTACCCTATACACACAACAAAAGACTCAGGTAAGGTCTTCAACCTGGAACTTGGTTTTCTTTCTTCTTCCGGAATACAACTCTTTTAACAAATGTTGTCATGTAATGAATTCCCTGTTCTCCTACTTACATACTTGTGAAAGAGGATGAGCCTTACCAGGAAATTTGTAGAGGTTTTTCCACTAAATTATGTAGGTATAGAGGTCTCAGCATCAAGATTCAACAGCAAAACCTGATCTGAATCTTGCTTGGATCTGTATATTCCTTCTGTAGAATTCATGGAAGCATTTCATATTTAGCAAATGCGATAGCTTACAGCTGATATTACACGTTACAAAGCAGCCCATAAAAGCCTGAAATAACTTCTTTGTGTTGTGTGGCAGTAATACTTGTGGCGCTTTTCAATTACCAAAAGTCACTACGACCACATGTATTTACATACAAATAATATTGCAAATCTGATGATAATAATAATTACACATGTTAATATAGTTTAATTGCCTCTAGAACTTTGCAAACCATGCTCTGGTAGACCACAAGGAAAGCAAAGCATGTGACTTGGTACTGAAGACTGTGTCATACACAGTTTTACATAGTTTTGTCATGTGTGGTGAGGTTGGGCTGAAAGCCAAAGTGGGCTATTGCATATTCATGATGATTTTTGTTTGTGCTTCACATAGAATGTAACTTTCACAAGCAGCTGCTGCTTTCATGAACTGAAAGGGATTTTCACTGCTCTGCGTTATAAGGGCCCATAGAAGTGCCATGGATCTACAGATTGTCCTGTACTGTCATCAGCCTCGTTACAAGTGCTTCCTTCAAGCACTCCTTGCTGATCTGCAAGAGGTGGGTATACTTAGCTGACTTACGTTAATCAAAATTTGCTGACTAATTCTAAATCTAATTGCAATCACTGGTTTTCCCATGTATTGTGAATGAACCTCTAAAGTAACTTTAATCCATTTAATTGATTGTATCACTTCCAACTGTGGCCTGATCTCACCTTAGACAGTCTTAGATAAAGCTGGTTTTTAAAAGCAAGTGTTTTGGTACTAAGCTGTCTGATAATACTCATAATCAGATTTGATTTTAAAGTCTTAAGAAACTTCTTTGTAGCTAAATTCCATCTCAACAGCACCAAATCTTATTAACTGAAACCACCATTTCTGCAAAGGTAACATATTTCCAGGGAGTATTTACAGAGTGATATTTGCATAGCAAGTCTTCCTTCTGTAGTACTGAGCTATGTTTTCAAACTAAGAGTGTACAGTTTTGAACAAAAGAATTGCATGTTGAGTAATGAAAGTAAGGTTTAGCATTTTATGGTGCGCAATTTCTATAGATAGAAATAGGTAAAAACCATTTATCTCATTGACTGGACACGTTGAGATCAAACACTCCAGTCTGAATTAATTAAATCTGGAGATGATAACATTTGCGAGTCTTCAAAGCATTGCAAAAAATAATGAACCGTGTTTTAGAAAATGAAATTTTATTTTGGCCTTATGTTAGACAGAAATTGGGAATACCCACTTGGATAAGTTCATCTGGAAATCACCAGTGGTAGTTTCCTCTTCCCTACCAAGAACAACCTTTAGAATTAATTGAGTCAGCTGGCCTATCAAGCAGATGTCCAATTGTCATGGAACATGGGTCGCAGTGTCTCTTCTTAAGCAAAACCCATAAATATTCAAACTACAACATGGTGCTGACATGAAGCTTACATATTTACACTTGGCATCTGTTTACGAATTCACTTTAAAAAGTAGCTGTGAAAATGTGGCTATTAAACAGTATAATTTCCAGGGACAAATACAATTCTGCAAACATTCAGCAAATGTTTAGAAATCTGGCAACTACTCTTCTCAGAGGGGGATCTCTCTTTACTTGAGAGTGTATCCCTAGGTGGTGAGTAAAGAGAGATGCTTGGCTTGCTATCATATCTCTAAACACATCAGATAACTATGCCCACCAGCCTACTTGGACACAGCAGTGGGTTTGACCATCTGCTCCCAAATATGACTACAACTCAGTTTTGGCAATAGAATTCATGAGAAAAAAGCAAGGGGTACTAAGAAATACTGGGTTCAGACAGGTGCCTTGGAAATTTAGCCTTGGTGACATGTGTTGTTGTAACAGTGATATGCATTCATTTCCACAGCTCTTTGAAAGTGCACAATTTGTGTTGGCATGGGGCAGCAGAAGGCTGTCACTTCTGGTTAGTACTGCTTTCCGTAGGAGCTATTGTTCATGTGCTATGTACTCTAGACCAAAAGGAAGCAGAAGAATTCTACTTAACCGAAAATAAATACACCCCACTGCATGATGCTACGTATCATGGAAAAGATTTCATAAGAGTCAAGTTTTCATTTGCTTTTACCCTCTAGAAGAGGGCTACGTGGACATAAGGCACAGCTGTGAGCCCTCCTCCATTCATTTAGTTAAGAACCCTTTACAAGAGATTTTGCAAAACAGTGGATAGAGGCCACTATTGAAGCAGTCACACAAAAATGACATAATTGTCAACTGTTGCTCTCTTTTCTTTCCTTCAAGAACCATTCTGGAGAACTATTTGCTTTTCTGACCTTCTAGCAGGAACTTTCCTGCCATCTGAAAATGGAATAAAGTGGTATTCTTAAAGGTGACTTTATAGGCCAGTCTCAAGATTAGAAAAATAAGGCTGGACATCACAAGGAAGCAACCAGGTGTGCATTAATAAAGGAGTGAAGGTAAAGATACGTTATGAGAGTTGATTTAGACTGTTGCTCCTCAAAGTTTTTTTTCTCAGATGCCTAAATGTGCCTTGGTCCTGGTGATCAGAGACATGTGATGTGGCCTATTTGGGAAACTTATTTTTGTTTTTTTCCAGTTTCTCATGGAATAAGTTTAGTTCTACTTAGTGAATAAGACAAAGCGCAAATATGAAAAATCTTGGCCCAGATTGCCTAAATGTGAACAAAACTTGGAAAATCTAGATACTTGCTTGGGGAGCTTAGCCTAGGGAATATATGGTTTAGAGACTGGAAAATCCTGTGTAACTCCGTATGTAACTGTAATGAGTCCTAATTGGACTTTTACCTATTGCTACCACCATCAGAGAACAAAAATATCTCAGTTTTCTCAGAGGAACAAAAATTAAAGAAAAAAAATTGTGTTCTTTGAGACAAAGTGAAAGTTAATTCATTTTTCTATTAATCCAGATTCCTTCATTTTATGATGAAGATTTTAATGACAGAAGAGGCTTGAGACCTAATAGGCTTAAGACCAAACACCTTCAGGAAAGTTCAGAAATATGTTGTGAGGGATTAAGAAAACCAGAAGACCAGATAACTAGATACCTGACTAGAAAAAAAGCTAAAGTGTGACATGAAAATATTTGCCGATAAGATGATTTTGTTACCATCTTCTATATTAAAATAGAAATATAGAAAGAAAAAACAATTACTAAATTTTTGCTTTCACAGTGGTATAAAAAGTGAGAAAGTTAAGAAAATGAAGAAGAAGGAATACACAAAACCAAAGCAAAAAATTGTGATAACTCATTCCAAACATGTTTGTTCCCACCTAATACTGCTATGAATGAAACCACATGAAACACTGAACATCTTAATGACTGCAGCAAACTACATCTTTAACCTCTTCACCTCAGACAAATTTTTTTTTATTTAGCAAACTTTTGAGGTTTTTTTTTAATATTCCTTTAAGGTTCCCATGTAACTGAGTTCAACCTCTTTATTTAAATTTGTGAAAAATAGTCTTCTTTTAAACAAAGAATATTTTCAGTTAACACACATACATTTACAGAAGTTGAGACACACAGGATGAGACAAATAATAGCCTTGGCATCCAAATCCCCTACCAATGAAAGTTCTCTTCCTTCAGGAGATTTTTCAGGGAATTGGTCTATTTTAAATCAGATGAAGTTTTCTTCATCTGACTAAAAATATAGGACCAATTCCCTGAAAAAATATACTGAAATAACAAAACCCAGAGGAAACACCACTGAAACAGAAACCTCAGTAAGAATTGCCAGGATCTGGATTCTGACCCAGGGACTTGACCATCGAGCTGGGGCTTGGACCTGTCTCATCTCTATGCAATACATAGTATTTCCTTCTAGGAAAAGGAACCAATGAGAAAATGACACATTAATTTCAATTAGAAAATGGTTGAGGAAATGGCATATTTTACAGTCTGATTTCTTGCATTTCATTTCATGCATCTTGCTTAATTTCATCACTTTTTAAAAATAGTATTTATACTTTACCTTCTTAAGCACTGGGCATTTTTCTAGTTTAACAGCAAGTCATTCCAGGTTGACTAAGTCATTTCATTATCTAGCATGGACAATATATTTAATTCAATGTTTCAAGGAATAAAAACATTCCATTATTGTTCCCTAAAGGAGTCATATTAATTAAACTTCCTGGCTAAATTCCCCTGAAATAATGAGTGAGCTGCTTGTTACCATGTTGAATTTCAAATGAAACAGAGAACAGATTTTTGAAAATGAGGCATTCTGCAAGGTCTAGCTACGAATTTCAGTGCAGAGACCTCTGCCAGCTCAGTGGGCTGCCCTGGAAATTGAAATGCTGCCTAGATCTTGCAGGGGACTGTTGTCTGTGGCCAGATCTCAGAATGCCCATATGTCATACTTTCTCAAGAAGGCCTTAGGAGGCAATCCCAAACTTCCTTCCTTCCTTTCATTTGCTGAGATACTATGAGAGCAGCTATTAAAATCTCTCACAGTGGAACACACATGTGACATTCTTCCACAGATTTCTTTTTTTGGAGTGGTGAATTAGTTTCCAGTACTTGTTTTCTCTCTTAGGCTGATAAGTAAGGTCTGCTTGCTCTTCTCAGTGTCATCACTGTACCTTGTGAGTCTTCACATTGAGATAATTACCTACAGAAATTAAACATTCTTTTTTCTTTATGGACTTGTTTTAAAACCACCCACTGGATGGATATCCTCAACAGAATAAGCACTATCCTCAGTGTCACCTTCCTCCAAAATATTTTCTGGAAATCTAAACTTTGTGTCCAGTATGAAGTCACATCTCTTGTAAATTTACCTATTGTTCAAGACGGGCGTAGAGAAGAGAAAGATCCCACCTGCGGTACTATTGCCAGCTGTGGGAGAACCAGCATAAGAAATATGTGGTCCTGCTGGAGTGAGTCCAGAGGAGAACCACAAAGATGATCAGCGGGTTCAAGCACCTCTCCTATTAATACAGGCTGCTGGACCTGGGGGGGTTGTTCAGCCTGAAGAAGAAAACACTACTGGGAGACCTTAGAGCACCTTCCAGTATCTGAAGGGGTAAGAAAGCTGGAGAGGGACTTATCACAAGGACTCATAGTGATAGGGTAAGAGGCAATCACTTTAAACTGAAAGATGGTATGTTAATATTAGATACTAACAAGAAATTGTTTACTGTGAGGGTGGTGAGGCATTGGACCAGGTTGTCACAGAGCAGCTGTGCATTCCCCATCCCTGGGAGCTAGGTCCAAGGCTAGGTTGGTTGTTGCTCTGAGCAACCTGGTCTAGTGGCAGGTTTTCTGTCCATGGCAGGGGAGCTGGAATTAGATGATCTTTAAGGTCCCTTCTGGCCCAAACCATTCTGTGAGTCCATGATCTGTAATACATTCAGTTAAATGATACCTTGCATTAAAAGCACAGTTTTCTCTTGTGACTTTATAGAGTTACTCAGGAGTGGTTTTTTGTCTTGGATAAGGGACAGTCAATGTACTTTTACTTGTTTACTTTATTTATTTTGTTAACTGTGTCAATAAGATCAAAAAAGGCCAACACTTATTTTTCTGCATGTTGTAGGAAAGTGTCCTTGCAAAAGGACAAGCCAAGTCAGAAACCATGTCAGAAGACATTCAAGCACTATGACTGNCATTCAAGCACTATGACTGTGAAGGACAGTATTCTACCTCTCCTACACAGGATTTCTGCAATTGTGCTGTGTGCAAAGCAATGCTGAGTAAGACTAAAAGGTTTCCAGGCTTCCCACAGGTTAGAAAATGCTGTGATTTAATGATCAAAAACGCGAGACTATCAGGGTTTTCAATCATGACATGGGTTGCATTTTGACCATAATTAGAGAAATTATTTTTCCTCTGCTCATCTCAAAAAGATATTTTTTAAGCATCTCTTATCAAATAGGAATTAAAACCAGCTGAGGTATTACTGCTCTGAAACTCCACCTGCTCTAGTATTACTCAGTGTAGTAAAGCCACACTGTGCTCTAGTATTAACCTCCTTATGCTATTAAATTTGTGTATAATAAAAAAATTAATGTATTGAAGTTTTGTTACTGCAAAACCAATGGAGCTACTAATACAACAAAACTGTCTGGAAAAAAACTTCTATTATTTTACAACTTCTTCACACTATTTTTCTTCTCTTAGGAAGAATCCTATGTGAGAGAAAATTCTGTTTGCAAAGTAAAAAAAGTCTACGTGGATGATTTTTTAGATTACAATAGATAAAATGTGACTGAGATTGTTGCTCTTAATAATTTCTTACAGAATGGTAAAGTAAATTTATGTCAGATTTAATTCCTAACTTACTGGATTTTTTTTTCTTTTTTGGTCAATCTGTCTTTTGTGACTCTCACAATATCATAAAATAATATCATTAGGCCAAAACAGAACTTCCCTTGCCAGAAAACAAGCTACTTTGCATGCTGTTGAGGCAGAAAGGATTAAATATGTAAAAGGAAACTGATATACACAGAAAAGTTTGGCTGTTCAAGTGTCATGGTTTTAAGCCCAGCTGAAAACGAAGCAGCACATAGCCACTCACTCAATCCCCACTCTCCCGCTTCCCCCACCTTGGTGGAATGAGGATAATCAAAATAAAACTTCTATGTTGAAAATAAGAACAATTTAATAATCAAAAATAAAGTAGAATACAGGAATAATGGTGAATGATTTATAATAATGTTGATAATAATAAAGGACAAACAAGTGATACACAATAAAATTGCTCATCACCTACTGACCAATGCCAGAACCTCCATTCCCAAACCCAGATCAGCCCGTTCCAAGTAACTGATCCCACTTTATATACTGGGCATGACATTCTATGGTGTGAATATCCTTCTGGTCACCTGTCCCAGTTGTGCTCTATCCCAGTTTCTTTTGCGCATCTCCCAACTGGCAGAGAATGACACAAGGAAAATTCTTTAAATTGGGATAAATATGACTTAACAAAAACCCAAAACACCAGTGTGCTAACAACACCATTCTCATTCTGAATCCAAAACACAGCACTATAATAGCTGCTGAGAAGAAAGTAATTCTATCCCACCCGAATCCAGGACATCCAGTCAGCTAGGAGAAGAGAGTTTCATACTATCCAGAGCTAATATGTCTGTACCAGTTGTGAATCTGACAACTGAGTTGCACTTTTTCATCACACTTGATTCTTGAAGTTAACAGCCATATGTAAGTAGACTATATTTCCAAGAAATCTTAAGACCAAGTTCATTGTTCCTTGCAGAGAAAAGCGTTCTGCTGGTAAAAATTGTCATGATAGCAGCAGTACTGACAAACTAGGATAGGCTATTTGTCCCACACTGGGTTAAGAAAGTTCTGTCATGACTCTATTCTATCTTCAGGTACAGTGATATTACCAAAATATCTCAGCATCTAGGCCAATTTATTCTAGAAAAAGGAGCTGTACCAGACAGAACTTGAATAAGGCAGGCATCAGTATGAATTAAATCACCCTGAGAGACTTCCTAGATTCAGTATTGAGAAGAGACCCAGCACTTCTCATTGCATTGTGCAAAAGTCAGATTCACTCACCTCAGCCTCCCTCTGTCTCGGTAGAATTTTCAACTTACTGTTATGGACAGAAAAGATTTCTCTGCCAAACGCAGATGGTTTTAAACAGTCAGGTCATAAAGGAAAACCTGTCCCAGTCTTATGACATGTCTGCTTGGCATATATTTCTGACAGTGAACTAGCATTGTGATAATCACAGACAAGAACAGAATAGTTGTCTTGTTCTAGAGGTAATTATGGTTTATTTCTTATAGTAATTTTACACACAGTGCATTTTTTTTTTTCACAATTTTTTGGACTATTTCAAAATTATTTAGTGTATGTTCATACTTTCCTTTTGTTTCCATTCAAACAAAAAAAATATTCAGACAGTTTGAAACACTTTGCAGCTGAGGACTATTTTTGAGTTTCTTCCAAGTGAAACACATCCAGTAGAATACGCTTTAATTTAGATTTTCCTTAACACTGTCAAAATTTTATCTGATGTTGACTAGGAAGTTAGTATCAGTAATTTTGTTTAAATATAACCAGGAGAACGAAAGCATCAGGTTAAAAAATAGGGGAGACATAAACATAGCAAAATGATCTTTCTACTTCTTTCTGGTCATTTAGGAAATGGAGAAACTTCTATACATTTAGGCTAAATCCAAATACAGTCATCTAATAGAAATGTAATCACATTTCCTTCCAGACAAAGTGAGTACAGGGTATTAAGTATTCATTTTTCATCAGTCTCCAGTTTCAAGCTTCTAACACCAAACACCTCTATTGCTGAGGGTTTTTTTGTGAGGCTTTAAAAATCCAAAGGTGAAAAACTCAAGCTTGGATAAAACAGCTTATTCAGGAAAACAATTGTAATGAAATTCTGTACTGACATACTAAAAAATACAGAATTCCCCTGATTATTTTTATGAGGTCTCAGGATAATGCCCTGAAATAAATAAACTGTATGCTAAACTGTCTGCCAGATTTGAGAAGAGTGGGTCAATGACGCCCAGATGGTCTTTTGCATTTCCTGTATCTGCAGTACATGAGATTTATTTGCAAAAGAGATAAAGAGCTACGCATATGCAATCAATATACTTACACAAGGGAAGAGGCTTAGTACCATTTACAAAATGCTCTATCCTGAGCAAAAGCAAATCTGTGGGAGAATACTGAACTTTCATATTTGCCTCCAAACCCATACTTAACACAACTAACAGTGTGCTTACATTTAAACCACACTAAATAGGTCCCAGCTATTAATACTGTTCTTGTACAGTATTACAAATATTTTGCCATAATGTTATGAATAAAGGTAGATCATATATTAAGTGTAAACAAATAAAAAATGCTGTAGCTAAAAATAAGCATATGGTGGATGGTGGATTTAGGTTCTGCTGTTGTAGTAGCTGCTTGGACTTCTGTTCTGACAAACTTCTGGGTACTGACAAGCAAGCTCAACACAGAGATAGTATTTAATACTGCTGCCAAGAGGTCTATGCCCTGCCCGTGACATGTGCACACTGTCAAATTTTAACTTTAAAAATCCTATGTTTTCAATTAATATTTTTTGACCGCTAGTTTCCTACTTTGTTCTGTTGGTTTTAGTGTAAATAAGAGTATTTGTTTTCTATTAAAAATAAATACACGAAGAGTGAAAAATTCACATGGCTTTTTCTCCTTGCTTTTAAACAACACATATCACTGATCTGATCTAAGAAAATATGTCATTATATTACCGAATATGTCAATATACTACCCCCCTTTTGTAGAATGGAGTATGGAATAAGGATGATCCTTGTAGCATCCTTGTACCAAGTAACACTCCTGTACCTTAAATCCTGCATCTTGTTTAGCTCTGAATTCCCTCACAAACCCCATCACCACCAGCCCTGTTCTCTGTTTCCTACAGCCACAATTTTCAGGTCAAATTCAGATTCTTACTGCTGACCTTTCTGCAAAGGCAACACAGCTCCTACTCACACGAGACATACCTGTCACTGATCTTTCTTGTCATGAAATGTGGTTGGTGGTGTACCTGCTAGAGAGCTGCTTACACTGATGTTTATGAGGTTTTTCACTTCAGTGAGTATCATATTCCTATATGGCTATTTCTCACTTTAGCTCTAAGTACTATTTAAACTACTACTTCCCCTGTCATACCACTCTTAGGTGTCTGTTCTTGGAAATGTATCCCTTTTTACCTTGCATTTACTAACTTTAAGCAGTCTGACTGATAGCTCACGTTACATGTGTTGCTGCTGTTACCTAATCAGATTGTCTGCAGCTTGTTTTCACTGTTCAAGACCCAGAAAAGTGAAAATAGAAACTAAAGGCTCAATTCTGCAAGCATTTACAACATGAGGAGCCATGTTGGAAGCAATAAAATTCACTTTGAGAAGTGCTATGACCAATTTGAAAGGCCTGCAGGATGGTACTGTAATGTGTAAAGAAAATCATCTTGCTTAAATTCTACAGACCTAGAGTATGATGAATATTTACATGAAAAATCCTGAAAAATGTTGAAAATTTTTGTCCACATCAAGCCTCAGGGAAATGAGGGGCAGTGAATAGATACTAGTAAGTTTGTTACACTGTAGATAAAAATGACACTTTGTAAATTTTTAAGTTATATGTCACACATAATGATTTCAGACAATAAACTCAGATCAATAGAATAAAGGGTTGAGTGTTCACTTGGAGATGCTAAGATTTTTATGCGAAATCTAATTATATTGCACATGTACTCTATTTTTCAAATGTTCTGTATTGCGTTGGCATGGCAAGATTTTGGTAGTGGTGGACCTACAAAGGTAGGTCTGAATCCATGAGAAGCTGCTAGAAGTTTCCCCATATGCAGTACAGTCAGTGCCAGTTGTCTCCAAGATGGACTTGCTGCTGACCAAGGCTGAGCCCATCAGAGGTGTTGATAGTCCTGTGGAGATGAAGTATTTGAGAAGGGGAAAAACGCTACTGCACAAGAGCAAGTGTCCCTGAAACAGAGGAGTGAGAATGTGAGACAAACAGCTCTGCAGACACCAAGGTCAGTGGAGAAGGAGGAGGACCAAGCACTCCAGGCACTAGAGCAGAGATTCCCTTGAGGCCTGTGATGAGGGAGGGTGTGTGCCTGCAGCCCAGGAGGTCCATGGCGGAGAACATATCCACCTGCATCCTCTGGGCCCCATGCTGGAGCAGGTATATGCCTGAAGGAGGCAGTGACCCTGTGGGAANGGTGTTGATAGTCCTGTGGAGATGAAGTATTTGAGAAGGGGAAAAACGCTACTGCACAAGAGCAAGTGTCCCTGAAACAGAGGAGTGAGAATGTGAGACAAACAGCTCTGCAGACACCAAGGTCAGTGGAGAAGGAGGAGGACCAAGCACTCCAGGCACTAGAGCAGAGATTCCCTTGAGGCCTGTGATGAGGGAGGGTGTGTGCCTGCAGCCCAGGAGGTCCATGGCGGAGAACACTAACACATGCNTCCACCTGCATCCTCTGGGCCCCATGCTGGAGCAGGTATATGCCTGAAGGAGGCAGTGACCCTGTGGGAAGGCTGCACTGGAGCAGATTCCTTGCAGGGGCTGTGAATCCATGGAGAGAGGAGCCCATGCTAGAGAAGGTTTGCTGACAGGACTTGTGACTCCACAGGGGACCCATGCTGGACCAGCCTTTTCCTGAAGAATTGTATCCTGTGGAAGAGACCCACACTGGAGCAGTTCAAGAAGTGCAGTCTGTGGGAAGTGGAATTTAATGAAGGACTTTCTCCCATGAGAGGGATCTTCTGCTAGACCAGGGGAAGAGTGTGAGTGGGAAGGAGGGGCAGAGACAACATGATGAACTGACAACAACCTGCACTCTCCATTCCCTTATGCCACTGGGGAGAGGATGTAGAGAATCTGGGAATGAAGTTGAGCCCACGAGGAAGAGAGGGGTGGTGGGAAGATGTTTTCAAGATTTGGTTTTATTTCTCATTATTCTACTCTGATTTTAAATTAAACTGATTTTCCCAAGCTGAGTCTGTTTTTCCCCTGCTGAGTTTTCTCTCTCTGTCCTTATATTGCCCACAAGCCTTTAATTACATCTTGTCATCCCTGTCCAGCTGAAGAGAGAAATCAGAGAGGCTTTGGTGGTCACCTGGCAACCAGGCAGGGTCAACCCACCACATTAAAACAGTCACTTGCAGCAGTGAAAGGCCAGCTAGCAGCTAGCCATGCAGCCTTCTAAAGTGTCCATTAAAAAGGGCCCCATACCATTACACAGCAATAACACATGTAGTTTGTGAGGATCATACGATGTCATACCTATCATACGTGTCTTTTCACAGACATAAGCACAAAACTGTGAAATAAAAGTCGAAAGAGTAGTGACTTCATAACTTTAGGTACTACTGCTTTTCAGCTCTAAGTATGATAATATTAGCTGGCTCATGGTGTATGAAGTTACAGACTTTTCCACTTGTCTGGGTTAACGACTAAACCACATGAGCTAAAGGGTAGAGCTTACATCTTTCTCTTTTGGACTACTAAATTTTGCATATACTTACTATATAATTTGACTGTTTTCTGTGTCTTTCAGTTGAGTTTCTAATGTTTGATTAAATAAAATCAGAAAATGGGGTGTTTTGAAGCAGTAAGAACTGACTTTGCAAGGATTCTAATATTCACATTACTTTCTGCATACAGTTCTGCCACAGAGATCTCTTATCTTTCCCTGGCATTCTTTTCTTTCAGAATCACTGAAAAAAACAGGGACTCTGCCTAATCTGTTACATCAAATTATCTTTGCATTGGGGACTAAAATTTCTCCCTTTCAGTCTTCTTCCAGGATATTAGTTTGCATTTTTCATTGGGTAGTGAAGGGACTGTCTTCAGCAGAAAAACTTGAAAGGAAGACAGTTTGCTTTTGAATGCTGCCTCTTTGCACTTTAGTACATACTGACTGAACAGTGCACATGTTCATTAAGGGCAGGACAGTAAGCTGTCCCAGCAGTCTTCATATGTCACACTCTACCCTACTGCCAATCTGCCACATAATTTCCTTATTCCTCCTCCCCTCTTAGGATGTGCTGTTAGAAAAAGCAGTGTGAACACACCACCCCCTCTAGCATCCTCCTCCTCTCCCCCCATTTTCTGATGGCATCTGGGCATGCAGAAGAGGCCAATTTGGAACATTCAAGAGTGTCTTCTAACCCAGCATCTTAGAAAATGTGCTTGGACTTATAGATCTGGAGTTTCATAGAGTTTCATATCTCCAGGTACAAGGCCCAGCTTGAGAAACACCAGTGCTGGGAAAAACGTATGTTTAAAAACCCCAGAAAGAAGGATCTTGAGATATGCAAATGCACTAACCCATAGTCAGTGTTGTGGGTACTCATTTCACCATTTCCCTGACAAGACACCAGTACAGAGCCAGTGGAACAATCCAGAGGAGGGCTTCCATGACACAAGACCTGGAAACCAGAGGAGCACAGATGCATGCGTGCAAAGGTCTGCAAAGGTCAACAACAAAGGTCTGCTGCCTGTTGTGTTGATGCCCCATGTCTTCATAGAGTAAAAACAGGAAGTGTGAATTCATTGTAGC
>VZRQ01002120.1:49142-78000 GCA_013397975.1 Machaerirhynchus nigripectus
AAGTGTGAATTCATTGTAGCAAAATCACAAATCAGTAAACTATGGAAATATAAAGCCTTAACTTTGGAATTATTGCAGCTAAAAGACAGAATTACATGAGCTTTTATATAGGCCATTAATCTAGTTATTCTTTTTCATAAGTGGCATGAGTATCCTGGGTTATAAACATAGTATATTTGTCCGTTTGACATCTCTTTTCTTCAGATACACAGAATATTAAAGGTTCACGATCAGGAGTGCCCTGCCTGAATCGTGTTCAGTTTAAATCTGAAATGACAGTCAGTAACAATTTTCCTCATTTGAACTGTCCTGGAAACATATTTAAAGCAGACGTATACAGAGTCATATCTCTAACATGATGACTATTCAGGGCTGTTAAAAAAATGCCCAAATGACATATTAACCATAAGAAGAGTAAAGAAGTTAATCACTGCTCAATAAGTAGATAAAGTGCATTTTTAATGTTGGAGTTTACTTTTGTGTATTATAGGCAGTGCTTCTTTCCACAGCATGGCAGAAAAATCTTCCTATTAGCAGAAAAATAAGCAAGAATTATCATTATTTATTTCAAAACATAAATAGTGTCTCTGCTGGAGATGGGAGTTAATAAGCCTTTTAGACTATTAAATCTTACGCAGATGCTATGTGTATGCATTTTGCAAAGTATGGTAACATTACAGTGATTACCTGGTTCTGAAAAATAATATGACGCGCTAAGATTCCTAAAAGCTTTTGGAGAGTCAACATATCATGGAAGCATGTGCATTTTGTTTCACTATTACTAAGAGTATTAATAATCAAATTTAAAGATCTCCTGCCTTGCTTGGAACAAAGGTCTTCTGCTTTTATTATTTCAGTGATATATCTGAAAAATGACCCTGTGCATCTAAATAATATGCACAGATTACGTGCAGCTGTGATCGCAAAGACCTTTAAATTACTGAGACACAGTGATTTATGTATTGTTTCCCCTCTTTTTTTTTTTTCCCCTAAAGAAGATTCTTATAGCAATTTCACATTGCTGTAAAGTTTTTTTTAAAGCAAATTAACCTTCGAGTCACTGTCAACTTTAGAAATAAAAATTAAAAGATTGAAAATTTATATAAAAAGTGTTTGAGTTCTGTTTTCTTTGTAGATTTTCACCTGCACAGCATATAGTGCTTCACTGAAATTGCATGTCTCTATGCATTAGCGTAGTAAATAAAAGTAAGGATTGGTGCTACATGGTGGCAATAGTAAGTCTTATCATACTGCTGATTTCTGTATTATGCTTCTAAAACATCTAACTTAGATTTAACAGTTTTCATGTCAGCTTCTGCAAGCTGCATCTGGCTGATTCTTAAAAGTTCCAAAATACTGTAGTATAAAAAGGTCTAAATTTCAGTTTGCTGATTATTTTACTGGAAGGCAATGCTATACAGCACATTGAAAAATACTCCCAAGCAAACTTCTTGCATTCTAGTGCAGCTATTTAAATGTAGACAGCTTGGGGTAAACGCAAACTAATACAGCATTTTTTTCCCCAATTTCTTTGAGAGAAAACCTCTTCAAGTTAAGCTCAAAATTTTGAAGATCATGAGATATGCATCAAAATATCAAGAAGCTAACTTAAGACTACTCATGAGACTTTTTGAAATATATCATCTTAGTTTCCTCTCTCTTGCCTTCTGATGCGGTTGTCTATATGTTTTCTACTAATACTACTTTAACTAAATTCTATAGTTAAGCAAATGCCATTATTGCTTTTCTTGCTGTTGCTGTTTTCTAATAACCATAGACATACATAGTAAGGGTAAAAAGGAAAAGATAAACACCCCTGGTTCCTCCATAATTCTATGATTCTTGTATCTGGGGCTTTCAGAAAATGAGTTAATTTTTAAAGGGCCTAAAATGTAAACTCCCCAGCTGTATTGGGCCTAGTTGTGACAGAGTCGATTTTCCATTTTATTTCAAAGCGTATCGCCCCATGTATTAGAATTTTTAACTTAACTAGGACTGATAATACACTAATTTTTTAGCTTTTGCTGAACAGCATTTTCACAGCATCCAGGATTTCTCTGTCTCTTACTCTGTCCCCACAATGAATAGATTGTGGGTGCACAATAGTTTGGGAGGGAACTGAGCAGATGATCCAAACTAACCAAAAAGATATTCCAAGCTTTATAATGTAATGGTCATCAATAAAACTGAAAAGAGAGGATTTTAGCAGGGCTAGCCATCTTTTGCTCAGGAACTGACTGAACGTCAGTCAGCCCATGGGAGCTGGGAGTACCTATGCATCCTTTGTCTTATTTTGGTTTCTCTGTTCTCTTCGTCCACTTATCCTTCACTTATTAAATAATAAATATTATGTATTATTAACTTTTATTATATTATTTATTACTTATCTTGATCCCTAAGATTTCTTGCCTTTATTCCTCCTTTCCTCTATCCCTGCTCCACTGGAGGTAGATGGTGTGGAGCCTCAGTGAGTAGCTGCCCAGCTGCCCCCTGGGGTTTACCCACAACCCCAGCTCACCCATATAGGCACCTCCTCCCTCCCCTTTCTCAGGACACTAATTCTGCCATTCTTCCCAACTAATTTTATGTTCCACCACAACTATTCTTCTAGTGGAAGAGTGAACTGTCGTCAATAGCCCAATATGGTGCTCATTAATGTCTACAGAAGAGCTTAAAGAGCCAGTACATTTAAAAAAATAAAAACGCATAAATATATATTTTCATTGTACAGTAAAATGCCAAAAGCAGGAAAAAAGATTTGAATTATTATTAGTCACTCTCATAACAAGATTTGTACTGGAACACCATTTTCTGCCTTTCTTTTTTCACTATCTAGAAAAGGGCTAGGCAAAGCTTCCCAGTCCCTAACTGATGATTCTCTACAGACCTCAGTGCAGTCACTTAATTCCTACTTAATGCACAAAACAAATCCAGAGAAAGACAGAAAAAAACTTACAAGATGAAAGACTGTTAACATACCCAAAACGTAGACAATTTTTTCTTTCAGAAATAAAATACAGAATCAGATAACTATTACTGTTATTCCTTTGTTAAAATAAAGTGGCATTAAAGCCCTATGCATGCTAAAGCATGCTGTATCTGAAGCTCATATGCTAAGAATTACCCTGCTTTGGTTCCCATTTAACTGTTTCTCACAGAAGTTGGAAAATGAAAAAGCACATAATCTTGCTCTTAATGAACTCTGAAATAGTCTTCTGCTACTTTTTTGTTCATTCTTAGCCTGGTATTTATATTTCAGGGTGTTTTTTGGTAGAACCTGTGCACAGAGAATTTAAACAGTACTTCCCCATTATCATTAATTGGATTTAACCCTGAAAACAGTCTGCACTTTTGGTAAGACACTGCCAAGTTTTTTTTATCCTCCGTTCCATTTTATTGACAAGAGCCCTGAACTGTCTAAAGATGCAGTCTTGCTCTGTTAACACAAAGATTCCCTAATGACAGAAGAGCTACAGATAGTATTGACAGCTTTTTCTTAGACAAAGACGAAGACACAAAACTAATGAAATCCTTTACGAATCTGACACAACATTTTTACTATTTCTTGTCTTTGACATGACACTGTAATTGACAAGATTTACCATTCGGGTGGCACCCAAGGCTTAATTAGCAAGCCTACTAGGGCTAGTCTTTTGATGTGGATAGCTTACCTGCAAATGGGAAAGCCATGTGAAGAATAAGCTTTATCAGTTGCATGGTTGAAACTTTTTCTTGTGAAATTGTAGTGCATCTTAAGTGTTAAGGAGACAGGTGACAAAAGAACCTTTTGGAATTTCAAATAAAAGAAAAAGTATTTTTCGACCTAGGTGCTATGTGTCTGTGCCTTTGCAGACCTTAATAAATGCAAGTAGTAGTGTTCAGATTCAATACATTAGTGTTAAATTAGTATTAGTGTTTTACACAGTATTAGAATAAGGATTCCTTGAAGAGCTGTCGTTAGAAGTCTGGAGGATATATTTTTAAATACATCCTTCTTTGTATGTATTAGTCTGTCACGGTTCATCTGTATTATTCCATGGAGGAAATATTCAAGTTCAAACACACCAATTTGGCAGAGAATGCCTAGGGCACCTAAGCAACATTGAAATCTGTATCTAGCCATTAGCAGTATAAACATACAAGAACTTGTTCTCAAAAAACCAGCCTAATCTAAAAAAAAAGCCTAAAAAAAGAGAGTATTTATTTGCTCATTTTTAATGTTAGTTTATTTGAATTCTCTTTATGGTAGTTTAAATGAAGTATCATCAGTATTTCTGTTTCTCTCCCACTGTTCCCAGTAACTTATTTGGGCTACAGCTTACATATGCTTGACCACCATGGCTGTCATAAATATATTTAATTTTTTTAATTCATTTTTCTTAGAGATTTTTTTCTTCCAAGGCATCATTCTGACTGGGTCCCATAATTTTAAAACACTGTATTTTAACAAAAATTGCAAAACAAGCAGAAATTTTCCTAAATTTGAAGAGAGATCTTTGTTCTTCTTTTAGCTGAGCAGTTTTAAATTTGTGGATTTGTTAATTTTTCGGTTACAAAGACAACATGGCTTTAATAAGGTACTGAGTTAATGTAGTGCTTTATTTTTTCTTGCAATGTTCATTACAGTACACATTGATAAAATCGGTGGATTTCATGGGTGTTTAACAAGTGAGATGAGAAAATTGATGACAAAAATATTTTTAGTAAATAAAAATGAAAAAAAGAAGTAGATCCACTTCTCAAAATCTTCATGTAAACAAGACCTATCTGTTTGCTTGTAGCAGGGCTTGTGGGAGTGTGTAACATTGAAAAAAATCAGTATTAGATCATATTTATATTATTTTTTTCCGACTTTCAAGCTGTGGTATTTATTGGTAGATTTAGCTGGACTTCAGCCTTACTTTGATAGCAGAAAAAGATGGAAATCTTACTTGTGGTACATTGCTATAACACAGTGCAAATATCAGTCTATGGTGGTTGCACAACGTTACTTACAACTCAGCTTTTTTTTTTTTTTTTCTTCACTCTAGGAAGGTAATTGCAGTATAATTTCTACTTTTAAAACTAAGGATAGTTATGACTTGCTGCCAGAGATTGCTTCTGTTATTGTGGGATATTCAGGGAGAAGGAAAGAAAAAAGAAAATAGTAGGAAAAAAAAAAAAAAAAAAGAAGCTGTATTTTAAAGTTATCTAAGCAAATATCCTAATTGCTATTCCTCATCTTGGACACATGAGAGCTTGATCGTATACAAAGAAGAGTTTCCATAAAACCACCAATATTTGTAATTTGCCCCTCAAAATTGAACACGTTTCTTTCCTAAAAATTCTCAAAGTAATAACTTTGTTTTGACTGAAAATACAATTATGTATTTTCAGGTGAAGGGGGACAATGCCAGAAGTCTAATAGAGTCATCTATTTCTTATTTTTTCAAATCTCAATGTGCTATTTATGATATTGGACGAGCTCCTTCATGCAATCAATTCAAAAACAGAAACTTGAATACAGGTATACAGAGATTCTGTGGGATCCAGATTTGGGAAATAATATTTGAAAATATTAATTTTTAAATTTAATAAAAATTACAAAAGTGATCCTAGAAGTACTTTTAAGCCATTATTTGAATCTGTCTAGATACATGTATGCAGGATGATGATGAGGAACAAATTATTTGATGTTGTGTTTGTTCAGGAATTTGCACACTTGAGGGCATAGTCAACTACATCCCACACAGATCATTATTTGGAACCTTATCTTAGTTGCTACTTAAATATAATCAAATATCAAACAAAAGAGCTTCTACAAAATGCCACGAACCACTTAGTCAACTACCTTGGAAGAAGGTACATTGTCTTTTCTATGTGAAGCACATTTGGTTCAGATGTGTAGTTTGATACAAAATATGTGGAACTGTATACACACAAGAAGAGGGGAATGTTTCTCTGTTTTTCTAGTTTACAAATACACAATTCCAAATTGTGAAAGGTAAGTACAAATACATATATATATATATATATATATATACATACACACATACATACACACAATACCAGATACGAAAGTCTAACTTTCTTATGTTAGCTCAAAGCTTCAAATGTTTCCTAACTCCTTAAAAAGTTTAGCTGGTTGGAAAAATCCATCTGAACTGATACAGCACTGTATTGCCATAGTTATTTTTGAAAAAGAAAAATCTAGAAAAACCATTTGTGATCATTTAAAGTCGTTACAATTTCTGTCCTAAAGCAGAAGATTCTTCCTGGTATCTCTCAGTTAGCCCTAGCTACTCTGAAGCACTGATATACATACTTTATGCTTTTATAATTTTTTTTTCCCAGGTATTCAGGCTGAAGGAACAGCTATCTCAAATTTCTGCACTGAGGATTAAGTATTACAAAGAATTGGGGGATCTTTATCAACTAAGGATTTTATAAATTATGAGTAATGGAGCCTATAATGTCGCACCAGAGTATTTCCAAAGAACAGAACAGAGACAGTTCATTTCAGAGGAGCTGTGCAACTAGGAAATCACATGTGTATAGATGTGAACATACCCTCACAAAATGAAGGCTACTGGCTATATTTTATGTGTTATGTGATGACTGCTATTGGTATTATTTGGTCTTCTCAGAATCCTATTGTAAAAGCTCAGTCTAATGATCATGCAGGTAGTTCAGGTAATGGCCATCCAGGTGAAAGAGACCTGGAACAAAAAAGTTTTCACTGGGATAATGGGCAGAAAAAGAACTTGATGTTGTCATGTATCTCATACATTCAAACTGGACAATGTACAGAGCAATCTCACAGAGCCTAGTTCCTTTTTTATTATTAACAAGTTCCAGGATATTTAATTCAAATCCAAAGTGGAGGGCAAACATTCAAAACCAAATCAGAATTACCATCCTCTAGTTCACTTGTTCACTTGTCACTTCTTTCAGCCATGAAGAAAATCGTGGGGGCTAGAGCATCTTTTTAAGAATTCTTTCCCCCTTGACCTCACAGGACAATCTCTTTCAAAATATTCAGTGACTGATGACAGTGAATAGACTTAGGGCAGTAGTCAGAATACTAATGAATACCCTGATTGTGTGGAACATGGGCTAAATGGTTCTGCATCCTGGTCTTCCCTTTATGAATTACATTGCTGCCACTGACTTTTTTCCTGTTGGCATTCTAAATAACTCTCAGAAGAGTGTCTACATTAGTTTTCTTTCATATCCATACAAAGCAAGTAGTTTTACTGGGTATTTCTCAACTATTTGTGTATCGGCCCTTGTACAGAAGTGAAAGAATTTGAGGCAACAAAAAATAATTTTCTTTAGATAGATTGTTAAAGTATTTTTATGTCAAAGAGTGTAACAGTAAGATTAAAAAAGACCTTAAAATCAGAAAACTACTATGACATTTTGTAAAATTAATAAATTAAACCTACAGTGAATTTGGAGATCTTCTAAAATCTAGCATCTTTTAAAAAAAGCTTAGAATATTTAACGGAAAGCTTTCCATTTGTATGACTGGAAATTACATACATAAATCTTTAAAAATAAAGTGTTTAAGCTTTGAGGTATCATATATCTTTGCAGAACTTGTGGCAGAAATAAAGGATGACCTTTCTACTGAAAGTGTATGGTAAATGACTGTGAAAATGGGAAATTAAATTTATAAAGAAAATTGGCCTTTTCAGACCTAACTGATCCAGATAATTTTGAAAATCCCAGCTTAGTTTAAGAGAACACTTTTCTATTATGTACTGTTAGAATTTTTTTAATGTTTTATTGCAGACTAACTGTAAGATATTTTTAAACCTCAAAAAACCATTGATTTTTCATCAGTTTCTCATATAAAGTTAATCTTCATGATGTGCTAAATCCTCCCTGTATTAATAAAAAACAAACTATATCAGAAAGGAAACAGAGCCCTGATTCTCTTGTTTAATTACTGAAATGTTTGATTTTGAATGCTTCAGTGCTTTTTCTTTGTACTTAACCAAATGTAAGATTAGCAGTTCGTGTATTGCAGAATTTAAATTCTACATTTTTTCCCCTTGAGGGAAAAAGATGATACTAGAAAACCAGGAGTGCCGACACCATCTTTAGACATTTGTTTTCATCTTAGCTTACCATTAGAAAAAATATTCAAGTAGAAAACCACTTGCTAGTTTCCTGGTTGAAAGAACATTTTTACAGATGTCCACTTAACCTTTTGTCCTTGTTTATGTGTAGGCTATAATAATGAGCAGCAGCAAACTTAATTGCATTTAACACAGGAAGATATTTCCATCAACTTCTCTTGTACCTATACTACTTTAAAATAATTCAAGACAAAAGCATTTGGAAAAATATCTAGTTTTTATGGGACCACACAAAAATGTGGTGTGCTCCCTCTTTTGGCCTTTCTGGGCTGCAACTGACAAATGAGCAAAAGGCATCCTTTCATTCGCTTAGCCCACTCTGCAAATGTCAAGCTGTTGATCAGAAGTGTTTTTGTATAATACGGCTTTCTGTGCACCAGGAAATAGAAATGTGCATTGTTGTCAAATAAAACAGCAGTGTCAATTTTAGGACCATTCAAAAAGACAAAGAAAGATCAGTGCTTGCCAAATAGAAAAGTCTGAAATCGGCAGACTTGGCTGAGGTGGGGGATGCTTTTTTCCAAGCTTTTGAGAAAGTAGCATAAGCAACACTGAGTAAACAAGAACTAAAAACTTTAGAAAATGCTTGAGAGCATCCTTTTGAGGTAAAGAGACCTTTAAAAGCCTCATGATTTAGACCTTGATCTGCCTGGTAACTGAGATTATAGTAATCGTGTTTATTCCTTGTGAATAATTTATATTATTTTGTTCTATTTGGAACAAAACAATTAAAATCAGAAATTGAGATGGACATTCCTAGTTTAATTTACTGGTAATTTCCAAAGAAAGGGACTTTACTGTCTTTTCTGGTGGTCTTTGGGCAGAATAAAGCCACAAACCCAGACCCTACTAAAGGCAGGAAAGTGTGATTAGCCATGCATTTTCTGGATCTAGCAGCTAAAATGAGAACACAGAATTATTGTAACATTGTATTAGAGGCCATAATCTGACTGTCGTATCAGAAAAAGGCATTGGTAAAGAGCATTATCTAAAAAGGTCAGCCAGTCTGCTTTCCAGTAGCTTCAGGAATAAGCTAGTGAAGAGTTTTTATAGGCATGGGACAAAAGAGCTTTTCTGTGTTTTAACCTACTTAAAACTCCCAAAAAAAAAGCATTTCTCTTGTCTTGCTCATATTTCTTCTGTTGCAAGAGGTATTAAAAGGAATATATGTTAACTGGTGACATTACAGTATATTTTACAAAGCCTGGAAAGGGAGACAAAGGCTACAGCACCACTCATATAGAAAAAATACAGTGGTGGTGGTAGGTGGGGGGTATGTTCCTCCATAAAATATATGATAAGGCTCCTAGTATTTAACCTGAGACCTGAGTTTGATGTGGGAGTATTTTTTGGCATGAATGCAGACTGCTGTGGGTAATATTTTCAGGTCTGAAAATTTATTTTCTTTTTTTTAATGTATGCAAGGAAAATAGATTTCTTTCTTTCTCTGCTCCTCTGTGAAGCTGAGCAACACAACATTTCATTTCTTGCATGTAAATGAAACATTAGTATTAATCCCCTGGTGTTTTGACGCCTGGAGGCATATTTTCAGATTTCACTACTTCATCTAGTGTTGTATTGTAAGTAATTGACTGTGGCAAGAAGTCAATGCTCATATTGCAGAAAGCGACAATGACACCACTGTTGCAAGTGCTTTGTCTTTCAGATTAATTGTTTTAAATTTGATCAAAATAACATTGTACTGAGAAAAAAAATAGGGAAATGTAGCGCTTTTTTTCCTAATATATACACTCAGAAAACTATATATAAGATACCAAAACATTTTCCTTCCACTTACTGTATGATCAGGAAATCAATACATGGTTTTGTTCACTGTTCCAATCTGAGCAACAGCCCTGCCTTAAGGCTGCATAAGAGGAAGGTAAGCCTGAGTTCAGCCTCAAGGTGACTGAATCCACCCACAATGAAGAGATTGGACCCTTGTCTCTGCTTGGGGCAAAAGGAAGAACCTTCCCCCTTCCCTTAGGTGCCCCTGCAAAAGATACAACACTGAGTTCAGGGAATGAAGACCATGTGAAAAACAGACAAGATCCAGGAGAAGAAGACAATGCAAATTTATTCCAACCACACACCAGTGTGGAACTAGTGCCACCATAAAAGCTCATAAGGTATTAGTATTTGGAGATTCCTTACTAAGAGGCACTAAAGAACTAGTCTGCTGTCCAGCTAATTTCTCTAGAGATATTTGCTGCCTCTCAGGAGCTTGCATTAGTGATATCAATGCAGTGCTGTCAAGCCTGGTGAACCCTACAGGTTATCATCTGTTCTTACTGTTCCATGTAGGGTATAATAACAACTACATGATTTAGAACTATCAAAAAACAGTGTATGTCCCTTGGCACAAAGTTAAAAGGATCACAATCACGTATTCTCTTCTATTCCCCCAGTCAGAGGAAAGAGTTCAAGAAGGAAGAGAAAACCTGAGCACGTGGATGCCTGGCTGAGTGACTGGTGCCACAACTACGGTTTTCTCTTCTATGATCATGGATTTACCTTTGAGAAGATAGGCCTTCTGGGAGCTGATGGAATTCACCTGACCAAGTGGAAATAGAGGATCTCACTGACAAGCTTGCTGGATTTACGAGGAGAAATTTAAACTAGATTTAGTGATGGAACAGGATGGAGTTTTCAGTAACAAAAAGTTCAAGAGCCACTGATACCTTAGAAACCAACCGAGCAACAGACCTGTGAAGTGTCTCAGAGAAATTAGGGCTTGTTGCTCTAAAAAGGTGCCATGGCTGATAGAACAGCTGAAGTGCTTCTTCAGTGCACATATCACAGGTAACACGAAGCAGGAGTTGGAAGCCATTGTGCTGCACAAAGCTATGATCAAAACTCTGTCACTGTAAACCTGGTGGGATGAACCACGTGGCTGAAGCACTGCAGTCGATGGCTCTAAACTGCTCAGAAGGGACAGGCAAAGAAGGAAGTGTGAGGACGGTTGCCCTCTACACAAAAGATTGGGCTGACTGCAGAGAGCTGTCTTTGAAAAACAGTGATGAATGGATTGAGGTCTTATGGGTAAGAGCTAAGGGCCAAGCCATCAAAGGAAACCTCACGGTTGGTGTTTACCACGAGACTGTGCGCTCAACAGGAGCATTCCGAATAACTGTACTTAATTCACCTACAGGAAGCATCACACACCCAGGCTCCAGTCCTGCTGGGGGCCTTCAATCATGATGACAACTGCTGGAAAAGTGGCACAGCAAGGTGTAAATAGCGCAGAACATTCTTGGAGTGCACAGAGAATAGTTTCTTAATTCAGAAGATAGACAGTGCAACCAGGGAAGTTTACCCACCTGGATGGAATAATTACAGGTGTCAAGAATAGCAGCAGCCTATCCTTCAGGCTAGGAAGATCATGTCCAGGTGGAATTCACAGTCTTGTGAGATATGGGCCAGGTAAGAGTAAAGTCAAAACCTTGATTTTCAGCAGAGTGAACTTTCCGCTATTTAGAAAATTACAATAAAGGACCCTCAAGAAACTGTCCTCAGGGGTAGAGGAGCAGAACAGTCCTGGAAGGTCATTAAGGATTTTTTTTCATAAAGCACAAAAGATTTCCATTGTTCGAGCAGGCAAGGAGCGCAGGAGATCAGAATGGCTAAATAAGCATCTCTGGGTCAGACTGAAGCACAGGAAGGAAATGCAGGCCATTGAACCAGAGACATATATACTGGAAAGAATATAGGGTATTCTGCATAGATTTAAAGGGATAGGATTAGAAAAGGTAAGGCACAGCCAGAGAAGAATTTGGCAGGGGATGTGAAGAATAACAAGAAGGGTTTCAAGAGGTTTGTTTATCAAAAAAGAAAGATTAAAGAAACCACCTTCCTGATAAATAGGTGGGAGTAGTGAAAACCATCATGGATTAGGCTGAGGTTCTCATAAGGTTTTTTTGCCTCAGTTATTGTCACTAGTTATCACCCTTCCCATATCTCTCAAATTACTGAACCTCAAGGCAAGGACTGACAGAATGAAATCCCTTCCATCGTAAGAGCAAATCAGGTTTGAGACTGCCTGAGGAACCTAGGCCCATGGGACCCAAAAAGATGTATTCCAGGGTCCTGGTGGAAGTGCCAGCTGTAGTTGCTAAGTCATGGTACATCATATTTCAGAAGTCTGATGGGTGAAGTGTCCAGTGACTGGAGAAACAGTATATTGCACCCATTTCTAAAAAAGGTAAAAATAAGAAGCCTATTGTAGTGGGTTGGTTTGCATTTTTACCTTTTGTGAGACAAGAATTGGGAGGAATGCAAAGCAGGCTCCAAACTTAAAGAATAGGAAGAAGTTTATTAACATAACTAAAAGAAAAGGATTAATAAGAGTTAAAATACACCTTCAGAACACTTCTCTTTCCCCCATCCTCCCCCCTCTTTCCAGTTACAACATAAAGGCACAAACTTGAGATTACTGATCAGCCAGCCTCATCTCCATGACTGGCAAGATCGTGGAGTAAGACTTCTGGAAAACGTTGAAAAATATGAAAGATATGAGGGTGACTAGAAACAGATTCACTAATGGCAAATGATGACTAATCCAGTGGTTTTCTCTGATGGACTGACTGCATCAGTGAACAAAGCAAGAGCAACTAATGTAATAGAATCATGGAATGACTTGGGTTGGAAGGGACCTTAAAGATCATCTAGCTCAAAACCCTTGCCATGCGCAAGGAACCTTCCTCTAGACCAGGTTGCTCAAAATCACATTCAACCTGGCCTTTCAGGGAACACTTCCAAGGACGGGGCATCCACAGCTTCTCTGGGCAACCTGTTCCAGTGCCTCACCATCATCACAGTAATGAATTTCTTCCAAATATATAATTTTTTTGCCTTTCCCTGGTCTTAAAATTAAAAGCCAAACATGGTTAGAGGGGAAAAAAGGATTTTACCTTGGTATTTATTTAAGGATCCTCAGGTGCACCACATCCAGGTAGAATGCACTGAAATGCACCCCAGAATGCACTCCGAAAANCTAAAAGCACTAAGAATACGTAAAAGCTATAAAAAAGGGTATATAAAAGGGGTATATAAAAAGGCAAAAAGTCTTCATAGCATCATTTAATTAGTTCACTCTAAAGACTTCATTTTTTCCAGGCTGAACAATCCCAATTCTCTCAGCCGTTCCTCATAGGAGAGTTTCTCCATCCCTCTAGTCATCTTTGTGTTCCTCCTCTGGACTTACTCCAAGGGTCAATGTCTTTCCTGTGCTGGGGGCCCCAGAGTTGGAAGCAGCACTACAGGTGGGGTGTCGTGTCTTCTTCTTGGACTTCTGTAAGGACTCTGATTCAGTCCCCCCCCAACATTCTTGCTATTAATTTGGAGATATATGCATTTGATGGATGGATTATTAGATGGACAAGGAACTGGATGGATAGTTGCATCCAGAGTTGCTGTCAACAGCTGCAAGCTTATGAATGTTATGAGTTAAAGATGATGAGAAAACACTGTAGGATCAGAAGAGCGGACATTATAAGTGAGACTGTGTTGAGACTCCAAGTTAATAGAGCTTCCTCTGACTGTTATTCCTGAGGGATAAGTAAATAAGAAAATATAACAAGAAATAAAGTATTTTCCTTAAAACTGATAATTTTCTGAGATTGAACTAAACTCATAAGCATGTGAGCACTTTGGTTTTGAAGCTGTGTCAACATTCTAAATCATACTTAAATCAGATAAGACACAGAAATTTTGTTAGCATGTATCTTTGATTCTGCAAATTAAGTGGAAAATGTAAATTTTCAGGAGCCAGAGGAGATCAGTAAAACAGAGGTAGCAGAAAAAACAGCTGTGATTCCTTCATAGACTCCTGCCATATATCAGGTTTATATTTCAAACCTCAGATTGTCAAAAATTTTCAAAGAAATTTTTAAATTTTTAAATATTTTACACACATTGCAAAATTCAGCTTTCTTTCTGAAAGTTGCTTTAGGAAGAAGCATAATCCTGTTTGATGGATTGATTGATGGGTTGTTTAAAAGTGATTTGTTCATAATTTGGCAGAAGATTATGATCAATCATGCAGGACAGTTAATACATTAGAGTTAACAGAACAATGAAGACTAAAATCTTAATACATGAGTTCTTCTTAGTTGTGTCTAACTAATTCAACTTGGTTTAATCTATTTACATGCTCTAAAAATTACCATGGCATAGGTAATAGACTCATGCCATGTGACCTGACACTATCTGGAATTTTCTATGCACTTTATGGCATCCAAAGAAAAAAACAGTTTATTAAAATGAGTGAAAAGAGCAACAGAGTTCTAACTTCTCACACAACAATGTTCTGCAAACAGTGTAAACTCTTCTGAGCTAACCAAACACACTGGGCAAAGACTATGTTTCATTTTAAGTTTCTTAAGGAATGGCACGTGCTTAGGAAAAAGCCTCAAAAAAAATAGACCATATTTGTAAATGTCACTTTTGTAACTGTACATGAAGGCCACGAACTAGGAAAAACCTTAATATTTCATTTCAAACAATTATCTTTCTTCTCTAGATAAAAGTCTTAGGAAGTGTATTTCCAATAATAAGTCCTACGATGCTTTCCACAATATTTTTAGTATTATCTGCTGTCTTTTCTCTCAGCATTCATATTTCCCAGTAGTTTCTACACAGAATGGCACTGTCTTTAAAGAATTCATTTTCTCAGCATGCAGTTACACTTGTTTTGCTTTTTTATACAAATCATTAATCTGTTATGTACATCTGTTTTCTGTTCTAACTCATATTCACAACTCATTCCAAACAATATTGTGAATTTTAACAGTCTCTTTACTTCTGCACAAAGTTAATTTAAGATTTTAAACAGAGTTAATCTTGAAATCAAATCTTCCTTTTTAGTCCGATTATTTAAAATATACACTATTTCAGCCTAGGGTCGCTGTAATATTATATTACTTGGTCTTTCACTTACCTGTGGAATAAGTGATATATTTTTTGAATTCAGGTAAGCTTAAACAGAGAATCCTGGCAAAATCCCCATTTCCCACAGAAAAACTACTTCGGAAGCATATCTCCAAGACAGTATAAAAAGCTGACAAACTCAGATTGCTTTGAAGAATTCAGATGATTTGGTTTTATAAAGGAGGGATGAGTTTTTTGAGGGTTTATTTTTATCTCTTTTTTTTTTTTTNAAGAAACCACAGAAGAAATTACAACAAAGACAGTGTGGACAAAATTACTGGAGAAGTGATTTTCAGAGACAAGGCATACACCTGATCGTTGTAAGCAAAAGCAGACAGCAAGAAGTGTAATGAATAGAAGTAAAATGTATGTACATGGTCTATGCTGAAACTTAATTCTTGTTTAAATGAACCTGGTATCACAGATTTTTCATTTTTCAACAATTTACTGGAATAATAAAATTGCTTTCTTTCCAGTACTTTAATGTTTCCATTTTTTCACACAAATTTGATGGATCTTTTAATGCAAGATCATTTGTCTATGCCTTCCCCACTTCTGCATAATTACACTACCAGAAGATGCTTAAAAGCAGCTGTTGGTCTGATGGCTACCCTTCTCTCATACTAGTTTTTTATGGTAAAATGGTTTCTGTGGGAAAGAACGTGATGTATTGTATAGGGAGCAAACATATTACTCTTCCTCTAGCCTAATGAAACACTTTGATGGAAGTGGAATTCAATACAATTTTTTTTTTCTAAGTCATAGATGTCAGAAAATATTCCATTCATACAGGATAGCAAGGTGTCTATGATGATAAAGTAACCTGGAAGACCTCTTTTCTCTTTAAGAGGCAAGAGTCACTCTCTGAAACATAGAACAAAAATTGTGAGCCTTTTTCCTGTTCTTTCCTCATTCTTACCTCTCATACATCCTGCTAAAAACACTGGCAGACATGGCTTCCCTGATTTTGCTAACAGAAATTAGTAAGAGAGGAAATGTAATTAAAAACACAACCCCAGACATAAAAGTAGATGTCATGGTGGTTCAGTGCTTCAGCTCTTCTCCACTAGCAATTTGTGTTGACATTTGTACTAGGTCACACATGCAGTGAGTTTGGTTCTTAATTTAATCTTCAGTGAACATTTGTCTGTATCACAAAATCAGAATACATTTCTGCGTGACTGATAATCTGTGCTCATGAGAGTCCTAGGAACAGAAAAGCAAGGCTTCACAGGTCAGAAATTAAATACACTGGTAGAGCTGTGCAAGAAAGCTTGTCTATCACACATGGTATTGTACTTGCCATTTCTTTTCTGTGGTCTGAGCATCCAATGCAGACTGTAGTATTACTACCCCATCAGGCTTCTCTGATCAGGAAATGGTTATACAAACATGTCTGTTATTTCGTATTGTCTAGGTTCTACTATTATGTCTTTGCTAATGGGTTTCAACATTAGTATTTCTCTATTTGATGAGACTCTTTGGAGTCTGGAAGAAGTAGTATCTGTTTCCATGATACCCATAAAGTTTTCAGAAAAAAAATATTCACAGTTGGTTCTTTATTAGCACTGCCATCAGTGAAGTTACATGAATAGGATTCAGTCAGTTTTGACCTTTGAATCAGACTTTCAGTTCAAGAAAAGAGGAACATATATATTCAATTGTGGGCAGCTGATGAAATAAAAACAGACCCAGAAAACAATTTTTTTTAAAGTGAGTAATATTAGTGAATGTCAGCATAATAATTTGAGTGGTAATCCTAGGTTTGTTATTTATTATACTTTATTGTATTTTTATTTTGCAGGCATAAAACAAATAATAGGACTGCATTTTGTAATATTGTTAGTGCATCTTTAAAAAAAAATTCTCAAGGTGAAAAAATACTTCTCAGTCTATATTTCATGTATTGTACAACAATTTTTATATTTCATTTATCAGAAATGATTTTTAATAGCTTCCACTAGCTACATAATTGAAAAAAGCATTTTCCACATCATGACTACAGCTAGTCTAAGACTGCCAGCGTTGTTCTATAGGCAACAATAATGTGGTCAGTTCTTCCATGAGGACTCTGATATCATGTCATTCCGTACAAATTTCGGACAAACTAATTTTGAAACTAGCTCTTCTCATCATTGCAGATTCATAATATGTCAGCACAAAAAACTGTTAAACAAAATTATATGATAGAAAAGGGAATGTTTCACCAAGATAGATTTTTATTTCTGTTGCTTCTGTTATGTGACAAAACCACAAGTTGATATGCAATCTACAATGATTTACAAAGCTCTCATAATACTTTAGAATTGTATAAATGCTGCTGGGGTGTCTCAAAATGATTTACTGCAATTTGTCACATTTTGAAAGTCTTCCAAAACAGACTGATGACATATACTAAAGAGCTTTCAATGAAATCTGAAATGGTTCATTTGTTATGTCAACTGGAAGGCATTAAGTGATATCTGAAAATCATTTCAAGATTTATTGAAGTGATTTAAAATATCCCTTAATGGTAATTTGGCACACTGCATAGGCAACATTGTCATTAAGCAAGATAAGAAAATCGTTTCATCACATTTTAAAATTATTCCTATCATTTTGTGGTTGTAATAGCACCACTAGTGAAATCTATCACTTTAAAAATACAATTGCAGTGGAGCTAAACACTGCTGTCAACATCAACACTGGTGAGCAGTAAACTGAAAAGGATGTATATTTTATTTATATATATGTATATATGTATATACACACACACATTAATATTGCTGAAAATACACAGTTCAAAGCAAATTATGTTTGAAATTGCAACTAATTACCACTTTCCAAAATCCCTGTAAAAAAAGTACAACTACTTCTAAAGCCAAATATCTTGCCTTTAAACAGCAGTGATGTTACTGATCCATTAGAAATTTACTCAGTATCTTGTTGCACCTAACAAATTAGTAGTTACTCTCAATACACTATCTTAACGTTAAAAAGTTTGCAACAACTGGTGCTCCTCTTATACATAGTATGTCCAGTTGGCAGCCAATTCACATATATTCTTTCCAGATGATGAGGGTATTTTCCATTCTCTAGCCATTTTTATGAGCACATTTGGGTTACAGGTTGTCATTATATTTTAAGTAGAGAAAGACCGTATATGCAAGTGCACATGGGTCACACATGCCCGCACTCTCATATTGTGCTTCCAACCACAGGGGGCTGTTTACAAATACAGTGTTACCTACTGGAATAGAAGGCACTGACCAACATGTTTCTAAAAGCATAAAAAAGAATGCTTTCAACACATAAAATCATGTACTCATGCAAACTGAATAAATTTTGAAGTTGCAACTCACAAACTCACTGCAGTGCAATGTAAAGGAATTAGTCCTTCAAGCCAGTGTTGAGAGTTGAGGAGTAATTTTAATAATTATAAAAATGAATATAATTCAATATATTTTATAGAAAATCTATTTATGTTAATGAAATTTTGATATTTTCCTGTATTAAAAATATCCCCTCACCATCCACTAAAATGCTGCAAATATTAGTGTGCAGAGATAATTATTAGCTATTGTTCAGTTGGTAAAAATTCACCATTTTTATAACTAGTGTATATGTGCAAGCACAAAACTGTCTTTTCGGTTGTGACAAGAAAAGACAACCAGGCAGTTTTCATGGGAGATGAATGCTTTCTAAGCATGCACATAATATTTTCACATCTTCTGTAAGTAACTGAAATGTGCTAAACAGGTTAGAGAACTATTTTATGAAAGGTTCTTACATTTGTTAAGTTCTGTGTTACCTAGAAACTGATGACTGATACACATAAATACAGTGGCATATTTTACTGTTTCTACTAGAAAGAAATATTAGAAACCTCTTCTCTATTTAAGAACCTCCCGTAGAAACAACAGAGTGTTATAAGTAATATGGGGTTCTTACTAAAGCAATGCTACTTTTTTAAAGGTATGAAGTATACTGTCTCCTTTAAAACTGTCAGCATTGTTCTTCAAGAAAGTTTTGATGCCATGCAAGATTTTGTTTTAATAGAAATAAATGCCCTGTAATGGATTTGAAGAAAGGTCATTGTTGTCATACTTTGCACTTTCGTGAAGCCTTATGTGAATAAAAAAAGTATCTAAATCCACCCAGTTAGTGCCATATCTTAGTTAACTATTTTTTATGATAATACAAAGTTGTTTTCATCCTAAAATATGTACTTTCTATACTTAAGACAGAACAATATTTGAAAAAAGTTGCCTTTAATGTTCAAGATTCCTTTCATTGTCAAAGGTTCCCTTTTGTAGACCTTTGTCCTTTTAACTTTCCATAGAAAATTGACAATTCCTTTCCTACTGTATGCTATTTAACATTTTCTAATTATTCTCAGACTACAACAGTTGTTAATTTTGATTTCTTGACTGTACAGAGAATGTGCTGTGAATAGGTAAAAACAATGGGAAAATAAACTAAATATCTAGGGCGCTTTCTGAAGCATGCAGAGTCAAAGTCTGTCTTACCACTCCCCTCCAAAACATGTTTCAGTTTTCTTTTTCGTCTGTTTTTTTTTGTTGTTGTTTGTTTGTTTGAGGTTTTGTTTTTTTTTTCTTCCAGTAATGTGACAGAATATTGTAAACAAAGCATACTAAATTTCTAATGTCACTGGAGTGCAGTGAGTACATGAAAGGGTTAAATGGGACTTCTCATCTGTGCAACTGTTTCCTGTTGAGGAAGAAGAATTTCCCTACCACCATTTTCACTCTCACTTTTCTCAGCTCCTGGCAGCCCAAGCAAGCCAGAAATATGGACCTTCGCACACAATAAACAATGCCTTCAAGCATTTCTTCAACTCTGACCTTGTTTTCATGTGAGCATTATGGTATTGAGCAATTTTCTTGATTAAAAAAAAAAAATAATAAAAAAAAAATTTAAAAAATTGCCGTGATCCCTGACATGTGAACATTTGTGAATCTCCAAATTAGTTTAAACTTCATGCTTCAACAAGTTTTATGTTTCAGCCTTTTGAGACTTAAAATCAGTATTTCCCTATTTGCTGTTTAGATAAATGCTGATATGCAAAGCAGATTTTACAAAACAGGAATCTTGAAGCATGAGTGAACAAAAAGGTATGTGCATTCAGAATACTCGTATTTTCATGAATTCTGCAGTTTTTTGTTGCTTTAACATCCAAGATCCAAATACTAAATCATCCCTAATGCCGTGATGGGATAATGTCTCATACTAAGCCATTATTTCTCTTACGAGAGCTTCAGAGATACGTTAGTGATTAGTAAAATATTATTTGGTAACTTGTGTTGGCCCAAAGCGAGAGATCAGATAATGTAGATGGTTACTCAGCATGAGTACTTTAAGGAGGAACAAGGTATCTCTAGAAAGACTTTTTTATTATTTCCATTATGACTTCTGGAGATTAGCATATGCAAAACGTTATTAATTTCATAAGCACTTTGCCTCTTGAGTGAAATTCTATGTCTATATTCCTCTCAGTGTTTCGCACGAAAGAGGCTCTTTCATTGATCAGAACTTTTTGAGATAGCTAAAATCTGATATCCTTGCCATTTTCTAAGTATCATTAAAAGGACACACATCTATTTTTGTAAAGAATAAAAGAAAATTGCATATGGTTTCTCTAAATTTATTTTGTGATTTCCATTTCTATGATATTTTCTATTTGCTTTGCAAAGCTGTGAGACTGTAGTATTAAAATAACTGCTGTATGTTATGTAGATGATATTTTATATGCAATCAGACTGCAATCCTTCAGGATAAAAAGAAAGCACTATATGAGTGATATTTGTGATCTGAAAAAATTACTACAAGCCAAAGCTCAACCAATGCAGTGCAAGACAAGTTCTGTCATCCGAAGGCAAAATTTTATTGAGACTCTTTGGCATTTTTATGCGCCTCACTGATGAATGACACAGCCTTTGGACAGGCATGTGTTACAGTCTCATCTTCCATGATAGTCATATCATTATGTTGTTAGTTTAAAGGGAAGAGAGAAAGAACAGGAAGAAACCACAGGAGGGAAACTCATTTTGGTAAGGACACATGAATCATGTTCAGTGTGTGCACTCTACTATTATATGCCCATTAAAATATCATAGAATTTTATTACTATATTTATTTAAAAGAAAAAGATCTGAAAAAGAACTACACTGAACTACAGATAGCGTAGTTGAAGGTTCTTTATATTAAAACACCAAAGGCATCTTTGGTAATTACAGTAGACTCAGCATGCCTTGCTGGTACATAATCATCCAGAGAAGTGTATGTATTGCATGTATTATTTTCTCTAAGTATGAATATAGAGAAATACACATTACAAAAAATAAGAATTTATACATAATGAGGGCTTGAACCTTTCATTAGACATAGATTTGATCAGGATTTAGCCCATCTGAAATGATGGACATTCATCAGATTGGTACTTCTGCAGCACGAGAATAGTGTTTGATTGTATGTAACTGCGGAGAAGAACACCTGATTGTTTGCCTTTCAGCTTTTTTTATTTTGTTTTGCTTTAATGAGTTATATACTTTACGCATAGCTTTGTGTCCAGGGGACATTAAGTTTTCACAAAATCAAGGATTTGGCTGTTTAAGAGATCCTGCCGTGAGCAATGTCAATGGTCTTCAACACTCAAGTGAAGGGTGGGAATAATGTAGCACCAGGACTGCAAGGATTAAGAACTCGGCAAGACTGAGTCCCATTTCAAGAAGAAGTTAGGAATACTTCAGGCACAGATCTTCAAGTTAGGCAGCCATAGGCCTTAACAGGATTTATCCTTAACAGACTTTAACTTTCAGAACTTGCAAAATTATCAAGGATTACTTTTTATTACCCTTTTCTATAATTCTGAAGAACTTGTAGTAATATCTTTGTAGTGGAAGCACTGCTGGGGTACACAAGCACACTATTTGTGATAGATGCATAGTTGTACTTGTAAGCATAAATCAACATTAAAATAATTAATCAAGTAACTTTATTTTTGTAATAGCTTATAAAAACTTCTTCAACATTTCTTATGATTATGAGCTTGAGAAAAAAAAAGAAAAAGTATCAATCATTTAATATATAGCATTTTATTTTATTCTTCTCTGCTTTTTAATAAAATCAAAATACTTCCAAGTCCCGCCAGCTTCCCTCCTCCAAAACACTGCCAAATTACAATACAGTTATTTTAATATTTTTCTTTCCATTCTGTAGGAAGAGGTCACTTGGTGTAATATTAAATGTAATAAGATCAGTGTAATCATTTCTATCTAGTGGTCAGATATTAACTGAGAAAGTCTTCTGATTTTTACAGGAAGCCCATTGGCCTAGCAAGATATTTTTGTGCATAAAAGAGAGGAAAAAGTCCCATGAGGTTTTTTTATTGTGGAAATATAAGTATAAAATCAGAGATGAAAATTTTTTCCCTTTCTTTTGTTGTTGTAGGAAAATATTCCATCTCTTTTCCTGGTATTCTGGTCAAGTTATATATGGCCTATATCTTCACTTCATGTAACCACTTTTGTGTTCTAATAAGAAAATATTTTTTTAATTTTTTTTTAATTGCTGATATCCTCAGAATTACTATTCATGCACATGGTCTAATCAAATCAAAAACCCACAAATTATCTGTTCTATGGTCTGTTTTACACCAAGGATGCCAAATCAGAAAACAGACCTGAAAAAAAGCCATAGTTCTGAAACTCAAATGTGTTTCTAAAGCGCTTGAGAAAAATGTAGTGTTATTACTACAAATAAAGCAAAGCAGGCATTTATGGTTCTTTCTCTAGGAAATTAATTATTGACTCTCAAAACCTCTATAAAGAAAACAAATTCACAAAATATCTGTATGTAAGATCTCTTTGCGGTCTTTTTCTTTTCCTTTTCCTTTTNTCCTCCTAACTGTCAAGTAATCTCTTGGTTTTTCCCACTAAGTGGTTGTTTATGTCAGATCATGTTTCCTACATGGAAACTCAATTTTTTTTTAATCATCAGAAAAGGGTAGTTGTTAATTCCCCATTCCATACTGTATTAGCTTGTTCCCTAAGTCAGTGTTCATTTTCTGAATGCCATTAATAAGAAGAAATAAAATTAAATTATTTATTAGGAAACCAAATTGCTGAAAGGTATAACTTATTTGCACCTTGAGTATTTTCAAAATACATATGAAAATTAAAACTAGAAGACCTTTGCTGGACTTAAAAGTTTTCTTACAAATAAGTAATTATATCAGTTCATAGATACAGCTTTAACGCACATTTTTATTTTCTTTACAGGAGAAAGAACATACCTAATGCTATTTCATTGCTGTTATTTCCATTGAGATCTGTGATTCTTAATTTTTTTCAATGTGCAGCTCAAAGTGTGTGACTTAGATGTTTCATTGTTAACGGGACAGAAGGATTTAGAAGCAGAGACATAGTAGAAAGACATTAAAATGTAAAATTAATTTTAAAAAGTACCTAGAAGATTCAGCTTCTATTTCAGCAGTGGAAACCATCTGCCTTATATTATTTTCGTTGTAGTATTGAGTATGTCACAGGATGAATGCCTAAGGACATCTGTAGTAAGATCACTATTTATTTTACATTTCAAGTATTCTCCAAAATTTTTGAAAAACACTGCACGATAATGGATTTGAAAGTGCTAATGTATTTTAATACCTTTAATAAGGTATTAAAACTAGTGAGAAAATGATTTATTACAAAACACCATTGAAAATATGTACTTGAAAATACAGGCTCTCGAGATAAGCATATACAGCAGCTGTTGGGCCAGCTGCAACATAGCACTATTTTCTCCAAGCTCTTCACAGAAGCCTAACCATACAGTCATAATTTTAACAAAAGGTACTCAGAAATACGTATACAGTAAAATCCCTGGTTTGATGGAATAGTCCCAGGACTCAACAGGAGTCAAGGACTGTTTTAAAGCATATTTGTATAGCGAACAGTCTCTTTGGTGACAGTAGTACCATATGAAAGAACTGTGTCCTTGGACTTCTATCGTGAGCTGGTCTTCATTTCTAAAAAGCAACTCTGATTAGCCTGACAAGGCATCAGCACAGTTAAAAGTGAGTGAGTCTATTCTAAAAGAGAGTCTATTCCTGTCTACGTATTGCCAACGGAACTGTTTATTGAATTTCAGTTACAATGTCTGTCAGTTATGGTGTGTAATTCCTTCTGCTTTTCTCCCCCCAGGAGAAAATTAGAGGTGCCATCAGAGCTTACTCTGAGGACAGAAGTGCATCACCAATAGCATACATGTTTTGAAGATCCTTCCCTACACATTACTGCTTTTCCAATGAAAGAATTCAAAATAAGTTTCAGATTCCGAAAAAACCAAACCAGACCAAAGCAAAGCAAAGCAAAGCAAAGCAAAGCAAAGCAAACCAAACCAAACCAAACCATCACAGCTAAATTCATTTTAATCATATACAAACATCTTTAAGAAGTCAATAAAGCACAGTAGATGGAATTCCACATTTTTCTGAGTCAATATTTAAAGGCGAATTCCACTGAGAGGAGGTAGTGGTGTGAATAGAGAGCACATTTTTTGTGTAATAATGTGGGGTGTTCAGCATGCATGTTATTCAGGATTGAGAAGAAAATAAAAACTAAGTTTTTCTTAAAATACTGGTTGTTTTTATTGCATAGTATTAATGTAATCTATAATACAAATATTGTATTTTTATCTAACTTTTAAAAATTCCCAAACTATAACACTCATAAAATGGTAACACATGAATATTGTATCAAGACCTCTTTCTGTGCCATGCCTGTCTCTGTCCCATTTCTCCAGTTCTTTTGAACTATTGCAGCTTTAAGGTAATAGATGTATCTTCCTCTTCAGGGAGCCAACACATTTTGGAGGGAAAAGATCATGAGACAACAGGATAAATTAAATAAACTTGGCCTTAGGTTTTCCCTACTCTGCTTTCTGGATGAAGGAAAAGCAGGCTGATTATATTCAGTATAGTACCAGCACAGCCAGCTAAGAAGTTTTTTTTTCTCCCTATGTGTAGAGAGAAAAATGTTGCCACTTTGCTGGGATGACTGGCTCCACTATCTTTGAAAAATAAATGAGGTAGACTATATATTAGGCCTTCTGAGTTACTTGAAGCAATCCATTTTCCAATGAAAGCTTTAGTCAGGTGTACCTAAGTGTATCCAAGGAACTGGTCAATGGTCGTGATACAGAGCAGCAGCTTTTTCCACTTCAAAGTTTCTTTTTACCGGTAACAATAGGGTCTTCATAGTGACTGCTTGCAGTACGATGATAAATTAAAGAATACTTTACCACTGTTCTACCAACTAATAATAGTCAGAGCAATTACAGCCATTTATTACAATACCACTTTCTCCTTGCCAAAGTGAAAACATCAGCTGTATTAAAGCAGAGGCTAAAATGCAAGCCTTTAACCATTTTTTTATCAGACTGTAAATAGCAACAAAAAAATCTGTTCAGGATGTGTGACAATATACAGGATATGTATATGAAATGTTTCTGTCTGTAGACGGAATGGTTTAGCTATTACATCAATAAGTTTTACTAAAATTAGCTACTGATTTTCTTTGCAAATATGCATTAGGTTATGCAAAGTCAGAAGAGCTCCCTTCAGTGGCCAAAAAGCTTAAAACTCAAGAAAACTTAGCTCCGGTATCTTTCTCTTTTTAACACCTAAACAATCTTTGCCTGATACTTTCATGATAATGAAGAGTAATAGGGTAAGTTTGTCTAAGTTTAGGTGTATGTATCTGTTTATTGTAATATAAACTGTTAAAACACTTCTGGAATGCATATATGCATACAGACTGACAAACAATAATAGCATGTAGTTGTTCTCTGTAGAATGAGCTATCTCTTATGTCAGAATAAAAGTGGGTCCTAGAGGACCTTGAAAAGCCAGAAACAGCATGATACAGGAGGCCCTAGGCTACAAACAAGTCACGAGTGGCCCTTTGCTGGCCATCAAAGGAGAGAAATCATGGGATATGGGCCAGCTTTTGGTGTACAAAGAGGACGAAGGAGCACATAAGAAGAATGGCGAGGGTCAGTAAGACCAAAACCAAAATAAACGATTTGTGTAAACTGCAACCTGAATGAGGGAGGTCCCGTAGAAAGGGTTCTCCCACCAGTCCCAAGACAGTACAGGTGCTCACTAAGTGCTGGTGCCGGGGAAGTACTGATGCTGTTGCACTATGTGCATACTCCATATTCTGCTTTTGCTCCGCGTTAGCTATTACAAATAACAGGAGAAAATGTAGGTACAGTACTGTCAGTTAGTATGTAACTGTGATTCATATGTATGCATAGGTAAATATATTCATACATACATACTATCTATACATACAGAGAGAGAGCAAATACAGAGAGAGAGGCCAGGGGTGCATAAACTGAAACCAACTGTGTAACTGATCAGTCAGTTGTCTGATATATCTATCAATCAAACTACACTATATCCAAACCAACAGTATAAACGGTTAACTAGCCATGTGCCCTGGGTGGACATTTCCCTTCTTTTCCAATCCCTCCTTCGGTTTTGGATTTTGATTAGGATAACACTGGTTGAGATAAAATTCAATTAAAAATAAATATTCAGAAAAAAAAGAGATCTTAAGCATGGTTGATCAACAGTGGGAGGTGGATAGTTAAAAAAAATAGCTGAAAACACTTACTTATTTTTCAGTGCTTTTAAATCGTTTTTAAAGAGAATCAGAGAATTTTTTTGATTCTTAAAACTGAGAATACTTCACCCATAATATGCTAAATAAACCTCTATGCCATTCTAAATATACCAGAATCAGGTGTACGTAAGAAAATATAGTGAAACAGACTCTATACACAAGCATTGATGAAAACCAGAAGGCAGTCTCTTTGTCTAATCTACTACATGGCCAGTGTTTCATGTAGACTTTGATATATATATATATATTTTTAAAAAGTTATTATGCACCAAAGATGGACAGAAACCATATGATGTCTTTAACAGAGAGATCATCTAGACATTTTTTTGAGTTTTTTCCACTCTTGGAGACTGCAGAAAAGTTAGAACTAAGAGAGGTCGTCTTGGAGCTAAATGTTTTTTAAATGTCTGGTTTCACTGACATGGGAATTCAGGTCTTTAGAAAGGCTGATTTACTGTTTCTTATGCCAGAGACCAATCATTTTCATGCCCTATTATGGTAGCATTCTGAAATTTGTTATATGTTCATAAAAGAGAATTTTTTCGTAGACTAAGTTGGGGTGCCATTGCTGCTGCATAGCGGTTCCTTCAGGTAGTATGATTAAACTAAGATATTTGGAAATTACAGTTTAGTTTACCAGAAAGGAACTGCTTTTAACTTGGACAGTGTTTTCCAGGCTCTCATCCAGCTCCTCTGAAAAGGCACTGGCTCCTGCTTTTGAGCTTAGAGCTTAAAGCTGAGACATGAACAGCTGCAGAAGCAACTGCATGCACAGCACCATGAAAGGTACTGATAAGGTAACCAATTTCTGTGTAATAAAAGTATGATAACAAGCCAGCAGGATGCAAACAGACACACTTTTTTTTGTCAGCTGGAGTTTATGTGGGCTTGATTAGCCTGTCAGTAAGGAATGAGATGGCCTTACTCCACTCTCATATCCAAAATACTACAGATCCTGTATTCTTTTTATCCTAGAAGAAGACAAGAATAAACCTGTAAAAATTCTAAAAATAAAATTGAAACCTTGATAATTCTAATATATTTTCTAACTTCTGCTTTGGTAAAAATGTATTTGATAAAGAAATAAACAAATTAGAGGGCTAGACTCTTACCAACTGTGTGAAGTTTAACAAAGACAAGTGCCGGATTCTGCATCTGGGAAGGACAAGCCTGGATGTGTGTACAGACTGGGGAATGAGATGCTGAAGAGCAGTGCTGTGGAAAGGGACCTGGGGGTCCTGGTGGATGGCAAGTTGAACATGAGTCAGCAGTGCCCTGGCAGCCAGGAGGGCCAAGTGTGTCCTGGGGTGCATCAGGCACAGCATGGCCAGCCAGGCAAGGGAGGGGATTGTCCCACTCTGCTCTGCACTGGGGCAGCCTCACCTCGAGTGCTGGGGGCAGTTTCAGGTGCCACAATATAAGAGAGATAAAAAGCTATTGGAGAATGTCCAAAGGAGAGCTATGAAGACAATGAAAGGTCTAGGGGGGAAGCCATATGAGCAGCTGAGGTCACTTGGCTTTTTCAGCCTGGAGAAGAGACTGAGGGGGGACCCTGTCCCAGTCAACAGCTTCCTCGCAAGGGCAAGAGGAGGGGCAGGCACCTATCCCTTCTCTGTGGTGCCCAGCGACAGTACCCAGCGGAATGGCCTGAAGTTGTGTCAGGGGAGGTCCGGGTTGGTTATCGGGAAAGGGTTCTTCCCTCAGAGAGTGGTTGGGCACTGGAACAGGCTCCCCAGGGCAGTGGTCACAGCACCAGCCTGACAGAGTTCATGAGTATTTGTACAATGCTCTCAGATGTATGGTGTGACTCTTGGCGTCATCCTGTGTATGGACAGAAACTGGATTAAATGATTCCTGTAGTTTTACAACTCAGGGTATTCTAACAGTCTACGATTCTACCTAATTTTAGTATCATCAGTGGAGCCATATTTGGTATGCTGAAAAACTAACCAAAAGCTATATATTCAAAGATACACTTGAGAGACAGTACCGTTTTTCTCAAAAAGGCCCTGTGTTAACAGCCCTGGGATAAATCATATATAATGTTTTTGGGCAAGAAACCATGAGGTTTGACCTGGATTAAAAAAAAAAAAAAAAAAAAAAAAAAACAAAAAA
>VZRQ01002120.1:78016-112185 GCA_013397975.1 Machaerirhynchus nigripectus
AAACTAATATAAATGTTAAAATGGAAATTCAGTGTTTCTCTAAAATGGAATTTTATACTTTGTAATGAGACAATATGGACTCTAGCATAGAATTAGCTCACTTTAAAACAACAAGCAAACTTTGGAGGAGATCTATAAGTGCTTCTAATCCATCAGTGGTAGACCAATTTTCTATTTTCAATACCCTGTATTTACATTAGTGTTTCTCGATGACATATCTAAGTTAAAAAATGACAAAATAGAGTAGGCAGCTTGTTTTGAGAACAAAAAAGTCTTTACATGAATCTTTAGTTTGTCTGCTCTTGCTACCTCATTAATCCTAAAAGGTGTCAGTTGGTAAGTCTAATAGCTATGAGTGTTAGTGCTGTGGTCAGTTCCAAATTATAGTATTGATTAATTGATTGTCTTCTTCCAGTTGTGAATTATATTAGTGCTGGCTCAGACTGACTGGCTGAAGGCCAGAACTTAATCTCTTGTGAAAGACAACAAACAGTTCCCCAGTTTCACTGCTGTGGTTAACTGACTGATTGGGAAACCAAAATTTCTTGAATGATTATCTGATAAAAAAAGAATATGTGAGATATAATTAATATGTTACTGGTGATAGTCTAATTCAAGCTCCTCAAGCAAGAAACAGACTCCTTTTGTCTCCAAAATATGTTGGAAACAGGAATACTAGCTACTGAATTTTGAATGTTTATGATGGAGTCATAGGATGGTGAAGAAAAATTAAATAGCCACTGTTTGAAACTAGCTTAAGGTATTCATACAATCAGTTTTGTCCTTTCAAACTAAAATTAAAATTAGGAAAGCAAAGGCAGGTCATGAGTCTTATTCACGCTGCTGCCTGAAGAAATTTGCACACCACCTATCTATCTCATGAATGCCTAATCTTCACGAGCATTAGGCTTTTTCAAAATTAACATAGAAGAGAGAGAAAAGTTGATGTGTTGTTCAGATTTTTGATTAAATAAGAAAGCAAGTTAATTGAGGTAGTCACCATTTCATCTCCACAGCTTTCAAATACCATGTAAGAGAATGGGATTGGAGACATGTTTAGCCTGCTCTTGTTCCCAAAAGGGAGATACTTGACTGTTGCTGGAAATGGATATACTTTTCTATATATCTTATAGTGGGTATGTAATTTTTTCTAAATTAAAACGAAAACATCATAGAAGTAAGTAATAGTTTTAATGTTTGGCATTTGTTTGTTCAAAATCCAGGCCTGATATAGTTCATGAGATCTGGCATCTTTTCCTCTGGAATCCATAAACCAGTAATATTGTTTTGCTGAGATTTAACATTATAGAAAAACCATAAAAAGTTCTGGTTATTAGGAAATCCTTCGAACACACAGAAGTTTAGTAGGGTAGGTGTGAGATTGGAGCACCTTTCTTGTGAGAACAGGCTGAGAGAGTTGGGGTTGTGTACCCTGGAGAAGAGAAGGCTCTGGGGAGACCATATATCACCTTCCAGTAACAGGGGCCTACAAAAGACATGGGGAGGGACTCTTTATCAGACATTGTAGAGACAGGATGAGTGGTAACCAGTCGCAGACCAAAGAAGGGTAGATTTAGATTAGATATAGAGTAGAAATTCCCTGCTTTGAGGGTGGTGAGGCACTGGAACATGTTGCTTTGAGAAGCTGTGGATGCCCTGTCCCTGGAAGTATTCAAGGCCAGGATGGATGGGGCTTTGAACAACCTAGCCTAGTGGGAGGTGCCCCTGGCAGTGACGGGGGGTTGGAATGAGGTGATCTGTGAGGTCCCTGCAATTCTGTGTAATAAGTACGTAAAAAAAAAGAAATTAATCATAGTGACATTGTTGTCCAAAACACTCAACATTTATTACCTTGAACTTAATAATTTGCAGAAATTTAGAGAAATTGAAGAACTCAACCCTGAAGCCAGATATCATGGGCAAAAACAACAACTAAGTTGTAACTCGGTGCTGGCAAATTATCCAGTTTTGTATTTAAATTGCCTTAATTGTTACCAGTTAGTACTAAGGTTTAGTAAACTGCAGGAGGCAAAATTCAAAGGCTATGTTTAATGAAACCAACATTATTTGACACCATCTGTACCATGAATCATACAGGTTAAGATCCATGAATCTTACAGGTTAAGATCAAGAGAAAGGTTTTGCTGCCTTTTTGGTCTACGTGTCTGCTTTTTCCCTTCCTCCACAGAGTTAAGACAATGTATAATAGCATTTTTCTTCTCTTTCTAAGGAAAAAGAAGCAATGGAGAGAGATGATCTAATGTAGTGCTGAAAATTACTTAAATCACTTTCAGAATTATGACATCTTTCTATATACCTATTTTTCCTGTCTCATAAACTAGAAGGCAGCTACAAATACAGGATATCCAAAGCACTACAGCAACCAGTGTCGGGAATCCCATGGATCACGTCAGGCAGAGTTTTTATATGACAGAGAAACAGATGGACAGGAGTTTTTTGCCCAAACATAGATGTCTGTTTGACTGTCTTACCTACCCTGTAGCTGACACCCAGAAGGGGGATGGTTCCCTGTAGTCATTATATTGTATCTGCTAGTCATACATGCATGCTCACATATTTTAGTGCACTGGAAACAGCACTGGTTGCCTACCTTAGGAAACTGAACTCTGCGCAATACATGTCTGCTGCTTGCTAAAAAAACCTGAGCAAGCAAAGTCTACATACACAGAGCACAAAGAATATTTAATAGCACAAGCTGTACCATGCAGGTACATCAGCCTGGAAAATACCTTGCTTATGTAGAGATGCGAGGGACAAAATGTTCAGCCTGGATCGTATGACAATGTGTTTTTCAGGTCAGGGTACCAAGAGGCAATGAATGCATTATGTAATTCACTTACTGTTGGTTAACAGAATTTAAAACACTTACAAATATTTTTAATCTATTTGGTGATGTCTTCCCTTGTTTTATTCACTCATTAACAACAGTCGTTGTTCTTCTAAAAGCATCCCCCAAAAAAGAAAGATATACTTGAGACTACTGCCCAGGGCTAATAAATGTCATGAAACCAGCAACTAAATTCAATCAACCTTGATGTCTATAAGCATCTGCTGCTTCTCTTGGATGATTTAACTCTTTAGCTCTCATTGCTTTCCATTTTTCCTAATCCAGGAGATATCTCTTCTTGTCTGTTTTATCTCTACTTTTAACTTCTTATTTGCAGTAAGGAAATACATACTTAGATAAGAGAAAAGAAAATAAGTACTTTTATTTTCTATATGAAGAGTGAAGAACATTTAAAGGAATAAAATTTCTGGCATTCATCAAATTGAGACAGATGGAGTGGAATGAAGGATTTCCAAGACAGCCCATGGAAAGACAATGACAAAAATGCTAGATTTAAAATGCCATCCCTTAGACAAAGGAACACACTAGGGACATACATACAGAGTCAAAAACTTTCTCCTTAGCTATTGTGCCTACAGTGTCTTCCTGTACATATTTTTTTTCCTCACACTTCTCCTGTGAAGCAGCTGATAATGCCCAGATCACACAGGAGGAAATGGTACAAGCGCTTTGTCAAGAAATGGGTTTGACACAGTCCACCGTTAAGGGAGATAAGATTCACATCTTGTAGGGCTTTCCTTGACTGGCTCTCTATGCTCCACTTACACTGAAGAAGACAAGCGCATACAGCTGATAGATGTTTGTTCATAGGAAATTTTTTGCACAAACGTATTTCTGATGATCTCACAAAACAGAGCATGAATGCTTAAAACCAGAGAGATGGGAAGATACATTCATAGAAATGTTCATTGCCAAGTAGTCCTGTGCCAATAAAAGGCTCAGGACACATGTGCATAATGAAATGAAACAGAAAATCTGAGCAACAGAGTTTTCTGGGATAGATTATTGAAGTTCCTAATTTTCTGCCAAGAGTTGACACAACAGTTGTGGTTTCAGAAAACTGAAATGCTACAGAGCATAAAGATTTTCCCAGTGCATAATCAGCCAAAAGAAAAAGTTCATTTGTTCTTCATACCATGTACAGTAACTAAGTAATTATATGCAGATAGTGAGGAAAAGCTCAGGAAATGTTAAAGTTTTGATATACTAGAAATATAAACCACAAGATGTGTTACTTTTCTAGGGAGTCAGATAATGAAGAGTAAATGAAAACCTAAGAAAGCCTAATTTGACAGTTCCTATCACCTATAACCAACAAAATATTTTAATGTTTAATTCCTCACTGAATCTAATTTAGTCACATATATTGAAATTGAGTGTAGCAAGTGCTCTGCTTCACAGAGAAAGTGCTCATAAAATAGATTACTTTTCTTACTACATGTAAAAAATTGGCAAGTTAGTCTCTTTACCCCATATATTTGAAGCATTTTGTCTTCTCCCTGTTCTTTTTTACAGCTAGTGCAAGTGAAGACCATTTGCTTTATTACTTCTTCTCTAATATTTTCATGGCAAAAAAGTGGTACTATTATTTTAACCCCTAAACCTACAAAAAGTCCAGAAAACATTAAAATTAAAATGTATGAACTGATTGTAAGAAAAATGAGACATTTGAGAGTTTACAATAAGAACTCATTTAGAACCAGTGCGGATTTTAGGTTTTTTGCATTTCTCCTGGGTACAGAGAAAAAGCGGGGTGGAGCTTCTAGTGCTGTTTAATTCCATACCATCCACATCACTGCTCAGGGTATGGTTTTGGCAGGAAAAAGCTGAGCTAGAAATGAAAGCTCACCTGTCTCACTCTGGACAGTGTGAGGTACCAGCATCAGTGGTTGCTGGGTGGGGGCAATATTGGGTGATGAATACTCTCTTATGGGTGAAACACCCTCTCTATTTTGTATACCTGGGTTTTTTTTTTTCTAGTAGTATTGTTGTGGGTATTGTGATTCCAACTTAGAATCACTTAGAATCAGTACATTGTGATTCCAACTTAGAATCTTTCCTAGTGTTCCTCCATTATCAAGTGGGAGGGGTAAAAGCAACAGCTTGAGTGGGGTTTAGTTTTCCAGTTGGGTTTCAAACCATTACAACATTGGAGTTTGCACTCTACTTTCACATTGTTTTCCAATGATATTAGTCAGTTTTTGTTTACCTAGCACTCTAGTTTGTTTGAATACATGATGTAGCAGTACCAGTTTCCTTGGTTTTCTAAGCATGACAGTATTTGGTAACTGACAATAAATACAGTAAAGACAGAAAACAGTTTAAAAACACAAAAATATGAGAGAGCTGATAGTACTAAATGGATATTAATTTTAGAAACTTCCATGTTTTTAGAAAAATTCAGCAACAGCTTGGGTCAGAATTGTACAGACTACCTCAACCTTCATCTTAGGGCAAAAAGATGTTTACAATTACTAATTTGTTCTTGAAAGCTCTTGCAATAGCTAGTTTGGAAATTCAGATTATAGCAAGTCAATATACAATCTGTTGCAATAATAGATTAACAAATAATTAAAGAAAACATTTATAAACTACTAAATATTTATGATGCATAATTTAAGACCAAAATAATAATTAAAAAACTGTGAATTTTTGCAGTTCATAAGACCAGAGAACTTAATTAATGCCTGTTTAATTTATATGATTCTTTGCACTGTTCATTTCAGCCTCGTTACTATTCTAACTAGTGAGTAGTTAGCACTGTACACTTCAAATATTGCTGGGTTTTGGGTTGGGGTTTTTTTTCCTTTATTAAACTTAAGCATTTGAAACTATTATTAAGAAACATGAGACTTCACGTGTCTCTTGGTTTTTACTAATAATGCTTTTGATACTAATAATACTTTTGATAATATCAAAATACCTTTCTTACTACAGCCATTCAGCCTGCTCCACCATTTACCCGCTTCCTTCCCTCCAGTTCTGCACTTGTCAGACAGGCTGAGGGAATCTAGTGCAAATTATTACTTAACCATTTGAAAGGTACAGGTAGATGTGTGTTTCTTTAACAGGGAAATCAGGGTTTCAGTAGTAGTCTTCTGTATGTCCCAGGGCTAAACGTGCGTTCTTCTAAGTGGGTCTGGTTGTGTGATGCTTGCAACAAGGAGGGTTAAAAGGCTGGAAACCTGACTGTGTGCTTCTGTCTGCATCACCCTTGTGTTACTGACACTGACAAAGGAATGGTCCCCTCATGCTTCTCCTGCTATTCTGTGAACATTTACCATCACACACCTCTTCCGTCTTAGCTCAACTGAAATATTTCTGTTTCCAGGACTCAAGACGATTCATGAAAGTCAAAGCTTTGGTTTTAGTTTTTGAAATAGGCATGTCAGGATTGTTATTTTTCTTCCTTTTTTGTAACCAGTAGAAGATTTCTTATACTTTTTTTCCCCCCTACAAAAATAGCAGCCATGCAACCTTTTTTTCTACCTATTGTCACATGGATTTGTGACACAATACATGTGTAATTGACGTTTGTAATGACTTTTTTATAAACTTACATGAGTAAATATTTTTCTTCTGCAAGTCACTCACTTTTCTCACAGACTTGTTTCACAGATAAACTAGTACAAACACGATTTTGACAAGAACAATCTTGGGGAACTATCCATTAGGAACTTTAGAGTATCAGCTTGAAGAGGTAAGCAATATAGTAACACAGCAAAGCAGGAATATTTCATGTAATCAGTTCTCATGAAAGCAAATGATCTGAGATCTAGTACTACCTTCAGGATCAAAATTTTTCATGATGCAGCTTCTTGTGCTTTTTGTGTGGAGAATGGAATTTTAAGTAGCAGGCCAAGGCTTTACTATGATTTATCAATTTGCGATCAAAGAAGATACCTTTTCTAACATGTCTTATTATGCTAAAAAAGGGGGCACATTATGAACCACTCTTTCCTATTCCTCCAAGATGAGTCACATTGAAAAAGAACAGTGCAAACCCAACATACATCAAAAGCTAAAGCAGAGAACTGAAAGATACAAGACTATGAAAATTGCAAGCTGATACATCTGAAGCAAGAAGGGGGAGAGGATTTTTTTAATAATCCTTGAAAACCTAACTGTGGAGCAATAGTTTACAAGACTCTTGATTTTTCCAGTCATAGATGCAGAACATTAGTGCTCCTAGGACATCAAGATAATGCATAGCAGGCCTCTAGTTTTGTAGCAGTCTTCTTGAAGATGCTGTATACAATCTTTTAGTCAGCCTTGCTTTTACTCCATGTAAATCTCTAATGAACACTAAGTTTTTCCTTGAAGACATAACTCATAATTTCTGTACTTTACTGCAATGACTACACAATCCTAGCCTCATGGGCTTTGATAAAAATGACCAAGGGAATGGTGGGTGAAGGAGAAAGTGGAGCCTCAGATACAGACTGTTATAAATCATGTATAAAACCAGGGCTGTACTACTCATTACAAATGCTTCTTGAAATCAGTAATAAAATAATCTTCTTTAAGGAAATGAGAATAAAAAAGAAGGGCAGATGTCATTTTCAGGAAAATAATTGATTGGTGAGATGAGAGAAGAGAAACAGGAAAAAACAACATCTACAGGAAATCAACTGTTAATAAATATCAAAAACTGCAGTCAAGTGACAAGATAAGCTGCAGCATATGTTCCTTCAGCTACAAAATGGAAATCATTTTCTATAGAAGAGATGCTGATAAGCCTGCCTCCTCCCCAAAAGGCAATCATTTTACATTTTATATTATTTGAAAAGAGCCTGATTATTTTCCTTTGAATGAAAAGAGATGATTCACATTTACCTGTCAACAGAATTTTCAATTCATCTGTTTCGCCTGCATATTTAAAGGCATATGACCCAACCATAGCATTCTAGGGGGAACTTTAGTGAAATGTAAATAAATAAAAATTCATAGCCACAAATATTGCTTTACCTTCATCCTATTCAAGTTACTGAAAATTAAAAACCCCAAGAGTCTATTAAATGTGTCCTTTTTTCCCTCAGTAACAGATAACACTTATGTGCAGTATTCTCAACAAGGTTAGAGTAGGTAACCCCCCCCAAAAAAACCACACTATGGAAGGCAACATAAGAAAACAATACGGATGTCGTTTGAAGTCCAGATTTAAAAGGGTATGTTTTGCAGTTTTCTAAACAAGGTTGGTGCAGTAGTGCTTGCATAGAGTCTCAAAGGAGGCAGGGAGAACAATAGGGACAATAAAGGATCTAATGGGCATCCGGTTTTCATTACCAATGGATTAGTGTTCAAACCTCTCTTTTATTAAGCAGGAAAGCTGGAAAGTGGAGTCTGATTAGGAGTTGAAAGGTTTGTGAAATGTTAATATCTTGACAATATTTCAATAATCCCTCTCATGATGTCCTGATGCTACTGCTTCTTGTCATATTTTAAGTCGGCAAAGAACAGACGGAGATAACAAATGCAAACCGGGGGCTGGATTTTTTTGTTCTTAAAAGTGCCTGTAAGTCAGTAACTGAAAGACAAGGTGACTCACTTTTTCCCAACACATGGGTCAAAAATAACAACACACTTTCTGTAGAAGGCTGAAAATCTCCCCAAAACAGCCTTAGAAAGGTCAAAACTGATTCCGGTGATTAGGCTTTACATAAGAGTTTTTTAAAGAATTCCTCTGCCTTTATCAGTGGTGTACCAGTAAGGGTCCTGTATCAGCAGTGATGTCTTTCTGCAAGGAGGTCTCGGTAGAGCACTTCCTTCGTGGATGACTCGCTCCTTGCCCTACCTGCCTGACATTCACACCTTTTCACCTTCCTCTTCCACCAGTCCTGCCCCAGGCAGCTGGAGGGCTCCTCTGCAGACTCATACCACCCAAACCCTGCCTAATTCACACTGCATCTAGGACTTTCCTAGTCAACATGGAGGTATTTGATTTTAGCATCTGTCAAGAGAAAAGTGCAATTTACACCTGACGTAATTTGAGTGGAACAAAATACCATTTGGTTTCTTTCTGTTTGAGCCAAGAGAAGATCACAAATTATGTACAAAACCACACTGGATAACAAGGATTAGAATAAGATAGTAACTCATGAACCTGAGTCTGAAGAAACTTGTCCTTTTTCCAAATGTGATTAATTCCTATACCAAGAAATAATGAAACACAAGAGCCTAAATGATTTTGCTTACTGAAGCTAGGCACCTGGACTGACCAGACTTGCAAAGAAGTGACTTTCTGCATAACACCAAAATTAGTCTTGATATAAACAGTAATTTAGAGTTCCCAATTTTAACACGCCCATATCTAATAAATAACATACTTATTAAGTAATTATACAACATCTACTTCTCCTTGTAGAGCCTTAGACAGAAAGTTACCTAAAATACAAAACAGCAACCTTTTTGTAGTCAGATTTATGTCAGGTTTCACTGATGACATTTTTTATTCATGGACACTGACTCTAGAGTGATATAAGGGCAGTCCTCAGAAAAATAAAACGTTCCTTCCTAAACCTAAAAAGCTTTTCAGATATTGACAAGTATAAGAACTATTTAACATACCAGTGAATTTTAAAGTACTTAAGTGTAATTCCATGTGGCATTATCTTGGGGGGGAAAAAAAAAGAATCTAGGTAAGTATGACTAATGTTAAATGTTTTTCAAAGTTAATGTATAAATGTTCTAGACGGGACCGTGCCAATGAAAAATGTTAAGCAAGAGCAGATGCTGAATTTCAAATGCTTGTAGCTAGCATCTCATTGTGATCACAAATAGTTGTGCAGATTCGTATGAAAAAGTCAGCAGAGCAACTGTAGAATCAGCTACTTGATGTTTTATTTGAATTCTACAAAACTCTGAAACATCACCATTCCCCATGTTATATCCATCTTTATTTTTCTACGAGTTTCAGCTCTTGAAACCATAATTATGCTAATGGCGACTTTCTTTCCTGGCACGGGGTGTTTGAAGTACTTTTAGCAGTGATTTTCTGATTGAATCTGCAACTTGTGCCACTGTGACTCCATGTTTTCACTCTGCTCTGTGCGTGAATTTTGTCCCTATTCAGATGACCCACAATCACTAAAAAAATGCTTTAAAAGAGGTTAATTGTATAGGGAAGTCATCATTGTAATTATTCCAGATGATACCAGCACTACAGGGCTTTTCAAGTGTATTTATTTTCAAAAATATAAAGACACTGTTTTATCACTCCATTCATAAAACATTAAGGTTTCCAACCCCATGGCCAGAAGTGCTTTAAGTTTGCCTTTGGTCACTTGTCTCAAACGTACATATAGAATATAAACAGCCACAACATAGCAAGGAAGCTCTGGTGTACATTCTCACTGGAAAACAGCCTCTCTACACAGTGTAGTAAGTTAGATTTCAGGATGAAAAAATAATGGACCCACACACTATGTTTGTGCTGCGTTCAATTGCATCAATTTTCCACCAAGGAAGGAGATGTAAACTCAGGGAAAAGAAGATACTCTCTGTGGACGGAAAGGTTTTCTAACCTTAGTCAAAATCACGTAACAGTGGTGAGTTCTGGCCTTATTCTATCTAAATGCAAAGAGAACAAAAAATTCCTTTGAAACTTGGATTCTCCTAGTGCTCTGACTAGTCTTTGGGTTGCTCTCTGGGAGCTTTGCAGTTCTCTATGCAAGTTTTCTCTATTCAAATTCTATAGCACTTATCTCAAATAAAAGCTCATTCATCTAAATCTCTCTTTAAATTCATGTGTGACCCAAGACAAAAACACTTTTCTTTCCTATACCTGCATGCCCACTCTCAGGAACACAGTGGACAGGAAAAAAAAATCACAGCTTTTTCATTCTATATGTTCTGCTTCAAAAGTTGCCCTGCTTGAACAGGAAGAGATGACATCTCACATTTCTGCCTATTTTTGCTTCTGCTACTTAAAAAAAGGAAGAAAATCAAATGTTTCTGTTCTACATGACTGTATAGCAATGTGCAGCTGACTCAACTAAGCTATGCACAATGGAATTGCATCTAATTTTTCATTTTCACACAGTAGTAATAGATACTCTGAATGTTATGATTTTCTTCTCAGCTGCCATGTACTTCAAGCCTCAGAACCTAGGAAAAATACGGTTGCATTAATGGTTGTTGAACCTTATTTAAAAGTAACATCCAAAGAGCTCTGCAAGCGGACAGAAGAGTTTGTGCACCAGTTTCTGGTCTGGGCTCTGCTTCTGGGATACTCTAGAAATTTCTCTAGGAACCTTAGGCTGCCTGGAAAGGGTCACTGGGACAGTTTTGCTCTGGGCAAGTTCCAGCACTCATTTCTGACAATTCTTCTCTGCTCCTCCCAATAAACGCGCATTTCAGATTTAGTTTGCAGCCAGCTCTCGCCAAGGGAGGAACCAGAAGGCTTCTGGCTGGTCCTGGGTAGAGACCCATGCATTGGTGTAGTCTGGTGCCACAAGCAGACTTACAGAATCATAGAATATCCTGACCTGGAAGAAACCCACAAGGATCATCAGAATCCAACTCCTGACCCCAGACAAGACAATTCCAAGAATAACACCATGCGCCTGAGAGCATTATACAAACACTCCTTGAACTGTGCCAGGCTGGTGCTGTGACCCCTTCCCTGTTTGTTAGGTGATAATCCTCATCCTGTAATGGGCTGATGAAACCTCTGCAATGCCTTTTCCCATTAATGCATTTAAACCCCCACTTTGTATTGCCCCCCACAGTTCTGGTCATCTTCAACCCCAACTGAAGTTTGGTCACATGAATTTTCTCCCTGCAGTGGTGAGAGGCATCTCTGTATTCTTCTCACATCACCTGCCTTTCCTTCTACTTGGCATACACCTTCCTTTTTGCCTTGTCTTCACAGCTCAGCCAAGCCTCCCTTCTGCCTTGTCTGCTCAACTGCCAGTGTTTTGGAACTGCCCGATCCTGTGACCTTTGGAGGTGCAGCCTAAATAGTGACCAACACTAATGGACACTAGCACGTCCAAAAGCATTTTCCCAGGGGACCTTACCCATTGGTTCCCTGAGCAGCTTGAATTCTGCTCTCCTTATGTCCAGAACTGAGGTTTTTCTGTCACTTTTGCTCCTGTCAGCAGAGATTTTAGACTAGATTTCCTCGAGGTCACTGTGGCTAAGACAGCCACCAATCACTACACCACCCATGCAACCCTCTCTGTTAACAAGCAACCAATCAAGAAGGGCATCTTTCGTAGTCAGCTGCCTTAGTACCTGTACCATGAAGTTGTCATCCCACGGGGTGTGTGAAGAAGGGTCTGTTGACCTCTGGATCCAACAGGTCCATACTAAGCAACAGCGGGGATGTGGCCCAGGTCATGACTTTGGGACCCTTTCTGAGGGTCAACGACTTAAGGAAAGACAAGATCCACCTGCTAAGATGGGACAAGAGCACTCTTTCCTAAAGATTGGACAACATGGTGAGGAAAGATTTAGGCTGGTGAGACAAGGAAGGGAGTTTGTGACCCAAAGTCAAATGCAAACAAGAGCAGAGGGGTTGGATGGCAAAGAGGGCAGGATGGTGGGAACAAAGGAGGCCTCAGGACTGATGAAACAGGGCAAAGGGACACGTAGCTCAAGTGCACCTACATAAATGCTCTCAGCCTGAGAAACAAAGTAGGAGGTTCTAGAAATGAATGTGCAACCAGAAAACACCGGCAAAGTTGCAGTGGCAGATATTATGGCTTAGCTTGCACAGCCAGAGTGAGCAATAGGTAGATATGAGCTCTTCAGGAAAGACAGGAGCTGAAGACAAGGATGGGAGCTGCCTTTGATCTAAAGTGACAGCTGAGATGTGTGCAGCTCATCTATGGGACAGACAGCAGGCTTGCTGAGAGTTTAGGATTCAGGGTTTGATGATAAGTCTGCCACACTCCACTGTGGCAGGAGTGTACTACTGAGCATTCATCAGGGTGGCAATGTGGACAACGCCTTCCTGAAGTAACTGTGTCACAAACACTTGGTCTCTCATAGGCTTTATGCTTGCTGACATCTGGTCAAAGGGCAAATAACAGGACATAAGCAGTCAAGATTTCTGAACGGTACTGGGCATAATCTTGTGAAAAAACACTATATGAATCCACCAGGGGAGATGAACAGTTGGATCTGCTACCCTCTCATAGGGAGGAAAAGGCTGGACATGTGACAAGCAGTGGTATCTTAGCTGTAGTGATTGTATTACTAGAGAGTGCAAGATCTGGAAACGAAGAAAGAGTAACAAAGTATAGGGCTTCAAATAAGCAGATTTTGGCTCTTTTGGCTCATTACCAAAGTAGATTTTGGCAGATTTGGTAAATGGGCATCCAGGGCAGATAGCAGTGAAAAACAAAGTCAGTTAGAAAAGCTGGCCTTTAAGGGCAGCACCACCAAGTGTGAGAACAGTCCAACATGGTACCTAGAGAGACAAGTAGACATACTGGAAGCTAGGCTGGCTAAGCAGGGAACTCATGACAAAACTCCAAGGCAAAAAGACAGCATATAGGAGCTGGAAGAAGGAAAAGGCTAGAAGGCAGGAGTTTAGAAACACTATGCAGGATATGAAGGTTTGGTGCTAGGAAGACTAAACTCCAACTAGGTTGAGAAATGTCACAGTAACATCAAGGCTGATAAGAAATTCTACAGTTGCAGGAAAGGTCTGAACAAGAAAGTGCTGAATGGGAGAGGTGATTTAGTGAGGGGAGACAGAGCCGAGGCTGAGGTGTTCTGTGCCTTCTTTTCTTCTTTTTGTCAGACTTCACCAGCAGGGTCTCCCAAGCCTCCATGCTTAATTAGAAGTGTTCAAAGTGGGGAATGGCTAGCAGTGGATGAGGCTGCTTTGGGGATTACTTGAGAGAATTTCACAGATCTGTTTGACCCGCATCTGATAATCTGCAACCCAAAATGTTACTGTACTCCATATCCATCTGTGCCCAAAAATTGTTACTGTCTTATAGACCCTGTGCCCCGAAATGAATTGCAGGGGCAGCAGGGGCTGGTCTTTTTAAAGTCAGGTTGCACGAGCAGAGCTGTCTCTTCCCTCTTGCCTCTACTGGCAACTGTACAAACCAAGAAGCTGCATTTTGCAATCAAAAATAGCTGCAGAGTGAATTTTGCAACAGCTATCGATGGTGCAGAGTCAGAGCCAGTCTGGGGTCAGGCCACCATATATAAGTGCTCAAGAGTCCATTTTTTTCCCTCCATTTTGGAGCAAGGACCCAAGGCAGCAGCACCAACACCACTGGAGTCCATCAGGTGCCAGGAGGCAGCAGTAAGTGGCAGCTCTGACCCCCACACAGGCTGGGAATTCTCGTATGCCACTAGAAGTGCTTTGTAAGATCCTACATTCCTGGTTTTTTGTTCCAAGGGGAAGGTTGAGCTGAGAGGGGTTCCTCCACCATTTCCCTTTTGTCTCTGCACACACGGTCGTCTGTGGAGGGCACCATCTTGGGGAAATGTTACTCTGCCATTTTGAGGTTCTCTTTGTTCCTGGGGAGTCACTGAGATTACAGCAACTTTGCAAGTAGTGACTATTACTGTTATCTTTCCCCTGTTGCTATTTCATTTTTTAGTTAACTGTCATTTTTTAAAAATTACATCTACTTGTATTCATTTCCACTTGTTGGTGGAAAGGGATTGGTTAAACTAGGGGTTAAACTGGCTAAATTGGTTAAAAGTGGGGGGGTAACTCATTTTACAGTGTCCACCCCTTAAATTTGTCTCACACCAAGACAATCTTTTAAGACACAGCTGAGGTAGTATCTTTGGCAAGGCCATTCTCTGTCACCTCTTTTAAGTCAAGGAGATGGGGATGGGATCTCCAACGACTTTACAAACACAAATATTATACGCATTTTGTACGAAGTTCAAAGGGAGCAAGTGGAGAAACTGTAGACGGATTGACTTCACTTGTGGGACGCCATTTTGGGACTTATAAAGGACAAGATGGATTCAATATGGATTTTTAATCTCACTGCCTCTGGTGATACAATGACTGGATTTGTGGACATAGATGTCATTTGCCTTGACTGCAACAAATTCGATAGAAGTTAGGAAATCAGAATCTGAATGTGATGACAACTAGTAGACAACCAGTTGGGTGGCAGGGCTCACAGGGACACAGTTAAGTGGGCTATACTCTGCCTGGAGGCTGTCACTAAGTGGTATAGTACAGAGTCTACCCTGGGACTTGTTCTCTTAAGCATATCTCTCAGTAACCTGGAGGAGAGAATGCAGAGCACACTCACTAGGTTTGCTGACGACAACAAGGGGGAAACATTTGACACACTTGAGGGCCAGGCTGCCTTCTGTTGACCTGGATGGATGGAAGGAAGGTGCTGCAAGTGAAATTCCGCTCAGAGGCTGAGCCCTAAAACCAAAGTCCTGCACCAACAGCCCTGTAGGGATAAGGAACAGTTTTGTGGAGATGGCCCTGCACCTTGCTGGACAGGAAGCTGAGCAGGAGCCAGCTGTTCCACAGCCAGCAGGGACAGCAGCACCTGAGGTGGTGTGAGCTGGGGTACAGCACAGAAGAAACACCCTTTTTTCACTGCTTATGGTATCATATGTCGATACCAGTGTTCATTTTTGGGCTCCGATGCAAGAAAAATGTAGATAAACCAGAATTAAACTAGCAGAAGCCACTAAGGTGGGACAGAAGCCCCAGCCATGCAAGGAGAGGCTGCAGTGCTGGGCCTTGCTGCTGGGAAAAGGGACAGTTTTGCGGATGCCCAGTGGCATCCCAAGTATCCCTGTAAGGGGGTGGAGGAGATGCAGATGGGCTCTCCAGAGTGGTGCATGCAAAGAGGGTGAAGGCAGTGACACAAGTTGGAGTCCCACTTGGGCTGGAGATAAGGAGCAGATTTTAGCCAGAAGCTTAAGAAGGCTGGACTGTCTCTGACTGGGGAGTTTCATACCCCAGCTGGGTGAAACCTCAAGGATCTTGGTCTGAGCCCAGAACTGGCTCTTCTCTGGACTAGAGGTTGGACCAGGGACCTGGGTCTCCTCTGGCTTGATTTACACTAAGATCTGAAGCTATCAAGCATCAAGAAATAGTCACATTTATTTAACTGAAGTTGAAACATTAATTGTTAAAATAGGAGAATACTTTTACCGCCTCAAAGATGTGATTTTTTCCAGGGAACATGTCCAATAATAATCTAACTGAAAACAGCAATATTTGCTTATGAGATTTCTAGTTGAGATTGTATTATCAATAGAAAAAAATCTGGAAATTAAATGCTGCAGGGATTTATTTTTTCTTTAGCCTAATGCTTGAGCACGGATATCCAGTGGATTTGTCCTGTTTCTATTTATCTTCTTATCAATAGGAAGTGACAGAATGCATACTTTCCTCAGACAGGCTGTATTGCAGAGGCCAGATGTGCATAAAACCTGATTAAACTTGTACAATGCCAGTATTCAGTCTTTTAAGGTACAACATGGTTACTATTTTTTCAAAATGTGAGGACATATTCAAGGCTGTGAGGTTCCAGCTGCTGAGTGACAAAGATAATGACAAAAGCTTTTCCCAAATGAAAGCCAGGAGCAGTGAGCAGTTACTGTACATGCATTTAATAACCTGACTCAAGGCATTTAACATTCCCGTAGGACTTCCTAGGATTGGTAGTAATCTATCCTCTCCTTTATGTGATTTGGGAGTAGTAGTAGCAGACAGTCAAAGCCTAATAGTTGTGCAGTTCAGGAGGTCGTGTTTTCAAAAGGTATTTAGGTACCTAAACAAGCAGATAAATAAATATCTAACACGATTTTCAGCATGCCGATATGTTAGGCACAGTCAAAGCACAGAAGGCAAACACCTTAGCAGATAAAATAGCTTCAAATAGCTCAGGATCACGGAGGCAACATAAATACTCTAATACTGTCCTTTCTGTAAGTTTTTTTCAGATAAAGTAAATTTCAGATACTGGAACACAAGAATGAAATCCTGTATCTGTGTGTCGGTATAGTCCTGTCATGGTTTAGGAATGGCACCACCCAATTTAGTGCCCCCTACCCACAAGACTCTCCCCTCTCAAGACACCTCTCACTCGCTCCCCCTGCCTTCCCCTCCCAGTTCCTGCTCTGTGGATGGAGTTGGGAACTGGAGGCACAAAACATAAAAATCATATTAAGAACAATTTACAAACAGCGATAAGAAAATGAACAGTAACAGCAACAACATTAATAATAAAAGTATACAAAAAGAGAGAATGATTCACATGCAAAAATGCTCATTGCAGAGCGTGACCCAACTTGACTGCTGCCACGTTTTCCTGACTGAAGAAGACATGCCTCCTACCCCAGAAGTGAGCGAGAGAGTCCCTTTCCCTCACCTTTGCCGATGACATAAGATGGTCTCGGATAATATTAGGGTCCTGGCCATGCCCACACTGCCCCATGCTCCACCCCATCATGGCTACTGCAGAAAATGCAGCTGTCATTGGCTGAAACCAGAACAAGTACTCTCTTGCAAGGCTAATGGAATCTGGTGTCTCAATGACTTTCCAGACAGCCAGTGCTGCTGCTGATTTAGTTAGTAACTCCAATACCTTCTCTATAATATCTATCAAGCTTTTCTTCTAATATCTTTGCAAATCACAACCTAATTCTTCTTGTCTGGTGCAGTATTTTGTTGTAGCCTGCTTATAATTGGGTGCATACAGAGTGGCTAAAGAGAAAATCAGGCTCATCAAGAGTTTCACAAAGGCTGCTGCAATGTGGAAGATACACACTCAAGGCAAAATTGAACTTGAATTTTTAAGACATAAATTTAGACCTAAATATTTAAATTGTATTTATTTCACACTTTAAACAAATTTAAATCTAAATAATTATATATATAATTTTTGTTAATTTTTGATTGAGACTGGCAGTGTTAAAAACAATTTAAAAATACTAATTTGTATTTCAAATTTGGATCTACAGGATATATATGGGCATTACTTGCTCATTGTTGTATCAAAAAAAAAAAAAAGATACTGAAAGCAACATTTCCTGAAACTACACTTTAATACCTCCTTTAATTCATGGCCTGCTTCTGTGTTGTCATTTCATAAAGTACTGTGTGAAAAGTGGAATGGTGACTCTAAGAATAGAGGAGGGCTCTCTTCACAGAAACTTTCCCACTCTGTTCTCCTTTTCCTCCAGGCAGCAACAGGCATGTACTATACAAGTGGAGAATCGAGATTCGTGTATCTGCTCATTTTTCATTTTTAGTGCTTGTATGTCTGCAAGAGACAAATTGTTATGGTTTTGCAGGCTGGAAAGAAGTTCAACCCTCAATTTATCTCATTCATACATGGTAGCTAAGCAGATTATACAGCGATTAAAAAGTGCTATAGTTCAATAGCACCCTATTTTTCAATAGGGAGTGCCATGTATCCTAGTTCTTATACCATATGCTAACTGATTTAAAGTATTTGAAAAGTTAAAAATATTAGAAATAGTAGCAGTTTGTTAGAGAAAAGAAAGGAAAACGTAAGGTGATCTTATAATTGAAATATTTTATCCTCAAAGACCACTGATAGCATTGAAGCATCATTGCTGTGAGCAAATCTGCCTTCCCATCACTCTGCCATGCATACAGCAATAAAATGAAAGATGGAGTCTTTTTATTTCAGAAAACAGGCAAATAGCAAAGACCAAATGTGGCCAGGAGAGATAGGAAATAAGAATGATTTTATAGAGAGCATGGTGACTATGTCTAAAATTGATTTTCCTTTTGAAATGCATTAGACTGGACCCAGAAGTAAAATCTGTTTCTTAACTGGTGAGTCCAGAGGAGAGTCATAAAGATCAGAGAGCAGGAACACCTCTGATGAAGACAGCCTGAAAGCATTTGGGTTGTTCAGCTGGAGAAAACTCAGAGCAGGCCTTATAGCAGCCTTCCAGCACATAAAGGGACCCACAGAAAGGCTCTAAAAGAACATTTTACAAGGGCATGTAGTAATGGGGAATTGCTTTAAGTTGAAAGAGGGCACAATAAGATTAGATACTAGGAAGAAATTCTCTCTTGTGCGGTGGTGAGGTGCTAGAACAGGTTGCCCAGAGAAGCTCCAGATGCCCCATCCTTGGCAGTAGTCAAGGTCAGGCTGGATGGAGCTTTAAGCAATCTATCAAGTAGAATGTGTCCCTGCCCATGGCAGAGGGCTTGGAACTAGACCATGTTTAAGCATCAGCAGTATTCTTTATTAAAAGCCATGCAATAAGAAGCAAAAGTATGGGTTCTGAGTGTAGAAATCAGAGCACTGATGGGACGGTGGCAGTTTGACTTGCTGTTTACAAAACCGAAAGGGTTAAGAGAAAAATTGCGTTGGAGATATGTGTCCTCTACTTCCAAAGCTGAAAAAGATGCTGTTTAAGCAAAACATACAAGTTTGTTTATTAAGTCAACAAGTGCAGCGCAAAGAACACATTAATTATGGCATTTACATGCATTTATAACCATGAAAATGCAGCAAACTATAGGCTGAGGATTAGCACACTGATAAATAGAGTGCAGAGACTAAGGACATTAGGCAACTGGCAGATTTTCAGTGCCCTTTTTTTTCAGTGCCTGGTTTTGGCTTATGATTTATCTTCAGCAAAGCTCTTCTTAAGAAGGCCTTCAAATTTAATTAGTGTTCTACAAAATGATGGTGATAATCTATAGAAAACTAATACCACTTAGAGATTAATACTGCTTTATTACTTAGGTTCTTCAAGTAAAACAATGCAATTACACATTTAGACAATTTGGCACTTCATTGTGTAGGATTATTCAAAGTACAGAGGGCTATATTTTATTGCTAGTCTTGCTCTCACCCACCAAGACATCTTAAGTACATTTCAGCACTTGTTCAGGAATAGGAGTAAAATATAACTGACCAAATGTATGGTCTTCACTCTTTAAGACAAAAAAATAATATTTGTAAGGGCTTCATTATTTACATAATGTTGCTAACTTTAATGAATAGAAGCAAATTTTTGACTTACGTATTTTGCTTTAGCTGTTACAAAGGTACATAAATACTAAAAAAATACAAAGTACTAGAAAAAGTACATCACACATTGCATGTAAGGATTTTAAAGTGTGTGATTTAAATGGAAAAATAGGTTTCAGTAGATGCCACCACCAACTTACAGCAACATCTCTTAAATAAATGCATTTTACTATAAACAAAAATTATTCAGTAGACAATGACATGTTTGAATAGGGTGGTCCTGATGTAATTTTCAGCACACACATACACATACATATACATGTTCTCTAATATTTCCTCTGAGTATTAATTTCTAGTATGTGTTATCTTCCTATATTTTTGAGCTGTAGGAGAACAGTTACTATAGAACTGTTGCTCTGTGAAGTCATACCCCAGGTTTCAGACCACTCATTTCAAAGAAGGAAACAGTCTATTATCTTCCTGGAGGTTCTTGTTTCTATGAAGAACTTCAAGGGTAGTAGCTTCATAACCCAGTAAAAGGAAGTTAAGTCCATTCAAGTTGAAGAAATGGCAGTACTTACTACAATAAGATTTTCAGCTCATTCATTGATATTTAGAATGGGCAACAAGAAATAAAAGGTGTGTATTTTCTTCACAATGTTATGGATTTGAAAAATAGGCTTTTAAAAATATCTGGAAACAGTGCTTCCTTTCCAGGCAAGATGCAATTGAAAACTAGTGGGGACATCATTAGAAAAATATCTCTGGAGGGTGTTGGACTATCACCTGGCTCAGTAATGTCTAAATATGTCTAGGTGAAGTGTAAAGATTATTTCAAGATAGACTTCAGCAAAAGAACCCTTGAAATTAACTGTGTCTTATTCTGCATGGAAAAGACTCTTAAAAGAGCATTTTATTTTCTTATTTACTTTTTCAACACAGCTTTACTGAAGAGAATAGGGCATATAATCTGACCCAAAAGTCTTGGTTTTATTTTAAAGACCAAGCAAGCTGCTGTAGCACAAACCTTAAAATTAATAGTGTTTTTACAAACAGATGAAATACAGTTATTGAAAGACACAAATTAATCTGGAGTAGTTTTTTATATCTCTGAGGATGGTAATTTAGTCTAATGGGAATTTAATAACTCATATTTAACACATTACTAATCTGCTGTTTTGCTTACAGTAAACAAGAATTACTGAGATTATAAATCACTTATTTAAAAGGAAATCTTGAATTCCATGGAAAACTTGTTTTAGCTGAAAAAGAGCAGGTAGAAGCAGTTAGTCTTGTTGTTTCCAAGTGAGTTTCAGTTTTTGTTTTCATGTCCTGTACATAAGTAAACACGGTTAAGTAAGGCATCCTCCCTCCCTATCTGTCATACCACAGGTGTAAAAGCCAGATTACTACATTTAGTCATAGCTCTGAGCTAGGTCCAGCACAGTGCAGGGCTGCATCAAGAGGCAATTTAGACAGTTTTTGGGAGGCATCTGTACACGACAGTGTGCTTTATCTCTTGAAAGTGAGAAAAAAACACTCTGGTAACTGTAAAGTCCTACATTTTTCTGATTCCTGTATCCCCCCTGTGTTTTTTAGGTTAAGAGTCCCAGTGCAGGAGTCTCAATCAAACTACTGTCAGTAGGTGGCAGCCCACTGATAGATCAGGGCAACTTCTCCTGCCCACCTTGTAAGACATTAGGAAAGACCGCAGTCTGTCCTCATATAAGAAAAAGACATTATTCTTAACATGCGTGGAAGTATGCATGACACCAGCATAAATGAGAGTTGTCTATATGGTAAAGAACTGATGTCTAGATTTCACCTGCAGGCATCATAATTTTTACTTTACATAACAAATACATAACTTTAAAAATGAGACGGTCATAGGGGTTAGTATAGTTACTTATATGTTAATTCACTGCTTTGTGCAGCAAGTGAGCAGTCTGGATGATTTTCCCATGAACTTTCTCAATATCATGCTAGTACAGAAACATGTCAGAGTAAGGTATTTGTGGAATCACAGCATTTAATTAACTATTTTTCTTTTTTTCCCAATCTTTAGATTCTTCAGTATTAATTGTTTAACTGTCAGTTCTTTAATACCTTGATTGCAAATGCAAATTTATTAACTGAAGGAAGAGTAATTCATTAATGCATTGCTGTTTTATTTTCTTTGGGCAAAATTTTAGTCACAGCATTGAGGCGTTTTGCTGAGTAGGAGTGTGCATAGGGGTATGCAGTTATCAAGAAACATGGACGCAACTATAAGACTTTTTTCTTTTGGGTGGGACATATTTGAAGACCTCTGTACATCTCTGCTTTGGGAGATTGACAGCAGGCAATCTACATCATGGGAAGAACCTGTGAAAGGCACACCAGAAGGCTGGGAGTCTGAACACAACTTGTGAGCCATATTTTTTTTTATTTATATTCATATAGAGATACACAGTCCAGCTGAAAACTTATGGTACCAAATATAATATCTGCTTGTTCAAAAGCAGCACCTGTCCTGAAACAATAAGACAGTGCCCAGCATGCTGGCAGCTTCTTGACCATAAGGCAATGATTTAAAGCTGTTTTGAACTTCACAGTTTGGACTGATTTTATTGAATCAACATCTGTAATGGTATAATCCACCTTGGGTAATAATAATGCCTTAAAGATGGGCTACATATTTTTTAAAACTGAAATATGTAAAAGCAAGAAACTGAAGTAAATGCGAGCTAAATGGGCTATCAGGTTCTTTTGTTTAAGCAATCGTGTGCTGTAGTAGAACAACAGGTTAACTAGCCAACAAGCCACTCCCACATAAGGAACAAATGCTATGAAAGGTCGTTAAAGTGAAGTCTAATTACAATTCAAAGGGACAGACAGGAAGTGTGAAAGTGATCAGAACTGAGAACATCAGACATGCACTGGTCTTTTTTTTTAAATTCATGTCATCTCTCTATCTAGTGAACAGTCCAAAATAACATTCTATGAGATGGGTTACTTTGTCAGATAAGCAGTGCTGGATTAATATATTTTTGACTACTGAACATAAAAATCAGACGTACTTTGAATTTTGTAAATTGATAAAAATAAATACACAGTTTTTCAAGCTCAGATATCAGTATCAGAATAAAGAAAAAAGCAGAGATAATTCGGAAGCAGGTCATACACCTTACTAGCAGCTCTTTTTAGGCTTAAAAATATGATCTGAAAATGTATTTCTTATGTGAGATTTGTGTGTATGTTTGCAGTGTGAACTTCTGAAGTGCATCTGCATAGGAGAATTCTTAGAACCTGAACTCTGAAACAGCTAATCCTCTTATAATTCTTACCTAAAGCTACTTTATGGATGGGGAATAACAGAATGACAAAAAAATACACAGATGTATGAAGAAATGTTTATCATCTACTAAAAAAATAATGGTTGAAATTGACGGTGGCTGAGAATTCTAAATTGCAACATAACTGGATTTGCAGGCACCCTGCTAAGGAGAACAGTTTTAGATATTCCCGTTAGTTGCTGATGGACGTCATGCTTGCTCCAGCTGTCAGGAACACAGCTGTTCTGTTTCCCTTTGAGTGATCAGTGCTGCTGATGCCCTCCAGCCAGCATGTTCTTTGATAAGGTCCAATGGAGAGCTGTGAACGAGTTGAACGCTGGGCTTCTAACAGCAAAATGCAAAAACAAATTTCACAACAAATTGCATTTTCACTGCTGCCTGATGTCACCCAATTAGAATGGGTTGAATTTGTTCTAGTACAGTGGCTTGGAAGAATCTCAGTGGAACAGTCTTTTTCTTAACGATTGTTAAAGCTATTTCAGTGAAAGGTTGCTCTTTGTTAAAGAAGATATTGTCATAATATTCTCTGTAAGTTATTAAAGCCATCAAAAATAATGGAATTAAATCTGAGGGGCTGCATTTTGTAATTTCAGTTTGAAAGATATGTGGTCTTGCTCTGATTTCATTGGTAGGAAGAGCAATACTTAATAACAAATCATTAAAACAGTCCCTATATTTTCCTTCATACTTATGTAGAAACTTGTTTATTTTCCTACATGTAAGAATGAATCTTCAACATGATGAAATGCATCTATTCATGTTGATACAGATAAGTATATAATGCTCAGAAGAATTTCTGAATGGGTTTTTTATATGGGTGGAAGTAATGAAGAAACCTTAATGTCAAATAAAGAAGTTATCTAGGTGTGTACAAAATAGTTAAGAACTATGCAAACCGTTCAAGCAGGATCAGAAATATAGAAGAAGGTATATATATGTCATATCTGAAAACTATATATGATGTTTACTGTGAAGACAAACAAAATTTGGGGAGGAAAACAAGGGTTCTTCAATCTGAATATAATCTATAAATATTAAGTTCAGTGCCTTTTCACCAATGCTTAAGTTTTGTAGAGTTACGATTTTTGTGGGCCAAAATGTCGTATTACGTAAACCAGTGCCAGTGCATTCCTTTACAAGCAGTGTATCTGTGTGACTATTTCTTTCTGAATATAGGATGCACCTAACTCTCTGGAATTAATTCTAACTAATGTTTTTGTCAGGGGATTCAGGATCTTAACTCTGAAAAGTAAGAAATGTTTAGAGTATTCATCATATGTTTTTTTCAAAGTGATGAGCTGTCATCATACAGATAGAAATTATTTTCTCTTTTCTAAATATTTCAAGTTTTCTGTGGTAATATTGCTTACCTTAAACTTTTTGAACAACGTAAGTTACACCTTATTTCTAAGACCATCCTTCCATCTCTTTTTGCTATTTTTTATTATTCTAAAAATACTCACTGTTAGTTTACAAATCTGGTTACTCCTATACTGAATGGAGTGAATAAATTTGCTTCTAGAAGATTCTCATTTGACCAGTTAAATAAACACCTGGAAAAATTATTTCTCTAGGTCAGTCTCTTTAACAGTCTAATAGAGAAATGTCTTTTGAAGTTTCAAGTACCCTTTCCAGGTTAGAGTAACATTTGATAAAAGAATGTTTGAGGTTTTCAGAAATTTGGGTATGGATAAAAAGCAGGTAGTTACCAAAAGGCTGTGGAGCATAGTAGATAATCTTGTTTGCGAAGGAGTCTGTTTCAGGAATGAACCTGAGATTCCAGAAATGAGATACAATACCACACTGTAATGACTACAGTATCACCCACATATACAACTGCAAACTTGTGTGAAAATGGTCCAGGAAAAGAGAGCAGTGTAGAAGACAGTGCATGTGTAAAGGGAAGGAAAAAATTTAGAAAGCTGAAATCATTAATATGAATAGTGTTGTAGGTCTGTTAGAAGGGTAGCATGGTGCTTTTTGACATTTTCTGGAGATAGGGTCTAAGATGTCTATGCCCCAGTATACTAAAGTACATTATTTCTGGCATTTAGTGCAGTTTTCTCTTATGAGGTGCAACTGCACATGCTAGAATTGCACGCGAGTGAATACCACAGTCCCTGGTATATCCTTCTCCCTGTTAATGCCTCCCCATTCTCTTTCTCCTGCAGACACAGCATTATAACACGCATGTAGCTGGGCTGGAAGGACAGTAATGAACACTGAGTGGTGAGAGAAGTGGTCGTTCTCCAAACCACCCATGAATCATCCAATATTTCCAGAGACTGCCTCTCTGGGAAGTCAGTCTTGTAGGGATCATATGTGTCTCCACAATGTTTAGCACTGTGACCCTTAGCCGTTCTGAATCTATACAGTAAGACAACACATGACAGTAGGACAAAACATAGATTGCTAGGTTAGTACAGCGTGAAATATGATCAATAAAGTCTCTAGCAATAAAGTAAATTATTGAGGCAAAGTGACTTGGTGTGGGAGTATGGGAACACAGCAGTGATAAATGTGGAAAGCACTTCATTGAATTATCTTGCTCAGTACTATTGCTTGCAATTCCATCTTATTCCACTAACTCTTCAACAATTTATCATTCTATTTTTCAGCAATTTATAAGACATTTAGTAATGGAGCAATAGGGCTACCTAGGTATTTTTTCCCTGTTCTCAAATCACTTTGTACTCATTGTTATTCTTAGTATAAGAAACTGTGTTTGTTATTAGAGTAGCTCAATTCTATAGGTTTAATATTTTCAACAAGGCTAACATTTTTTTAAATCTCATAAATCATGTTTCCAAAGTTTTACATTGTACTGTACACAAGAGAGAGGCAAATAACCTTCTAGTTCTTAACCTTCCAATATCCTATGGAAATCCTAGAATTACAGTCATATAATGAATGATACACTAAGGGACTTTTGCTGAATAATAGAAGGATGTGCAAGTCCTCAGATTACTTGTTAAGTCATGTTTTGAATAAATATGTGGAGATAGAAATACAACAAAAAAAAATCTGTGATCAGCCTTTTCCAATATTTGATTAACCTGTTCAAGTGTTTGAGCAGTGTCTATTTTTAAAAAAAAAAAAAGTTTCCTATATTCCAACCTGCCTCTTATCTTCGCACATCTCTGAGAATAGTTTGTCTCTATCTGCTCTGAATCCTCTCGTTAGGTAGTTAGACAGGTCTTCTTAAATCTGAACAAAGCCCAGAGAACTTGCTCCATTATACTCCTGTGGACTGAGATGAGGCTGGCTTACAGTTCCCGAGATCTTCCCTCTAGTATTTTTTAAAGATGTGCATTTTTGTCTTTCCAACTTCAATGTGTTAAGGACACCACTTCCAGTGGGAATTAAAGGAAAATGTTCAGGTGACTATGGCCCAAAAATTCCCTCCCACCAGTAAAACTATGTCAGCATCAGCAGAGCATGCAAAGATTTGGCCTGCTTATAAACTGTTATAAAGAGGCAGTTATTTCAACTTTTGCGTTTGGAAACTTGAGTAGATACACAGTGCTATCAGTAGTGTTAAATAGGAAGCAAGCTAACTATTCCATAATACACTTATTTCACATAGGCCTTCTGCTAATACTCAGCAGTTTTTAGGCTTTTGCTGTAATTGGTCTTTTTCTTGGTAGTGACATTTATATACATCTGCTCTCTATTTCCTTAGTATTCTATGTAAACATCACATTAAATATTCATGGCATACACAATTTGAGGCTGTGCTGCCAAAGGCAACTAGATAAGAGACAAAACTCTCAATTTCTAACATAAACCATAATGAACTGCTAAAGTTAAGAGAGAGAGAGAGAAAGAAAGAAGAAAGAAAAAGAAAGAAAGAAAGAAAGAAAGAAAGAAAGAAAGAAAGAAAGAAAGAAAGAAAGAAAGAAAGAAAGAAGGAAAGAAAGAAAGAAAGAGAGGAAGAGAGAAAGAAAGAGTGAAAGAAAGAAAGGAAGGAAGGAAGAAAAGAAAGAAAAGAAAGGAAGGAAGGAAGGAAGGAAGGAAGGAAGGAAGGAAGGAAGGAAGGAAGGAAGGAAGGAAGGAAAGAAAATGCTGTGTTGTTGAGGTATGCGAATTGAATAAGCAGGTAGATAGTTTTTCACCTACAAAACTAGAAACATTTGTAGGATTTTATTTTAAGCCTTCAAACACAATTTATTTCACAGAGCATTATTCAAATTTATGTCTGTATCCTTCATGGATAATTTGCTAGTAAAATTATGAAGATTGAATAGCATTATGGCCAAGTAAGGCCGTTGTCAGCGTGCAGAAATTTGTATCAGGTTGTAGCGATCATGACACACACAGGCATGCACTATTCAAACTGCTACATACAAGTTCATGTAGAAAACTGTATGTGAGTATTCTACAACTGGCAAACCTGGAGTCTCACAGGTTGCTAACCCATGGAACAAAGTGTCTGTTTGCAAAAGCACAGCTGTTATTACAGGGTAGCTGCAGTCAGGGTACAGAACCAGAATAAAGGTACAGTTTCATATGAGCCACTTGAGCCTGCTAGATCGCTGGGGACCAGAAGGGTCAGATCTGCTCTGTGCTAGAACACAGGATTGGGCGAGCACTGTGAGCAACTCAGTGAGGCTGTCTAGTCCTCAGAGCTCTGGGCTATCAGGACAAGTTGCGTTTATTGTCTCATACAAGGCACAGATATCTCTGTAAAAGTTCTGATAGCTACAGCTCAGTTTTTCTACCTGTACTGAATTTTGTCTAACCACCTATTGATCTACCAGACTATCTACCTTAGTATTTGTGGTGGACCATCTGCCTAATTTTTGTGTACACTGACAGAAGATGTGAAACACCATAAAGGTCGTGAAGATTATGAAGTTTAATAAATGCATTGCTTATCTGTCCTTCGATAAATGTATAGACAGAACAACCCAAGTAATAATTAACCTATATAGCTGAATAGAGGATATTACCATACACTCGTATCCTTAGATAGCTGTGTAATACATGACAAAATGTCTATCTCAAAATGCAAGCACTTCATAATAAACATTCCCCACAGAGATGCCTTAGTGCTATTGCAAAGAGTCTTTATTATAGGAAGTTCTTTTGTACAAGAAGAAGATAAATTTGGCACTTTAGCATGTTAAACAGCAGTTTCATTGGAGCTGTGTGGTTCACAAAAGATTAATCTATCCCCTTGGAATATTCATGAATCAATAAGAATGTTCCCTAAGTCCAAGCAATATTACTACTGTCAACTAAACGAGGTGCTTTTCATTTTGATGAAACAGAACTTACTCCCCACAAAGTAAATATTTTTGTAGGTGTTTATTTATTTTTTAAGGGACAGGAGAAATGGGGTCTCCGTGTTTCATTCATCCTTTGCTGTATCAGATACTCTGTCTTGTGTTTGTATTCAAAGGATAAACTTCTTCTGAAACAGTCAGGTAAAATATTTGCTTCTACCAGAAGGAAGATCAGAATAAAAACTAAGTTTCAGCTTCCAGAGGAAATCACTGCTAATGCCAATCATATGCACATTGTTAATTATAGTGGCATACCGAAAAAAAGAGGATTATAAACTCTGTCTCTGTGGTGTAGAGTTAGGCTGAGTAGTTTTGTAAATTACTTATTCATTGATTCCCTACTTTTGTTTTCTGGAAGTCCAGTTTCCTGAAAACTGGCTTTATGCCTGCACAACTGAAAGTAATGCATCATATTAACATTAGCATGTTAATAAAATGAAAACTAATTAGAAACTCAGCAAATACAGACTAATCCAGATAGCAGCATCTCATTACCAGGGCAAGATACTTCTGTTGTTTGTTGTCTTCTGTTCATTTCAGTTAACAATTTTTAATATATGTTCTTCACTCAGCTCTCCCTTCAGAAATTTATTCTAGTCTGAGTGGAAGCACAGTGATTTATTCCACCTCTCCCTGATCAGATGAGGAATGAAAACAGGAGCAATGCATCAAAGGTTCTCCTCTCCTCATTCTAAGGGTAAGTCATGATTGCTTCACAATGTGATGAAAATTTTTACTGAACTTCATTGTAACTGCAACATTTCCCTAGTTACACTGCAGTACTATTGGTTTGTAAAATACAAGATTTGCAAGGTCGGGGGTTCTTGATTACAGAGCCAGTTCATGTAGAGCATCCACTGGGGCTCTATTCCCTTCACACCAGTGTTACATGAAGGAGCACAAAGGGCCAAAGTTATGCTGAAGTGTTCCAGCAATGTAATTGTACCAGAGGTACTGTAGTAGGAGTTTTATTAGGCAAGGACCAGGGCCACTCAGGCAGATAAACTTCTGAGAATCATGGAAAGAGGCAGGATGCAGTCAAGGAAAGAGGTTTGCCTTCATTCCCACACCTCTGGCATCTGCAGAATAGTACAGAATATGTGGGAGAAGAGCTAGCAGATGATGGTAGGTGAATTTTCTGGTTAGTCATTTAGTTCCCATCTGAATTTCAAAATGCCTTGCAACAGCAATGTAAAGTTCCGGGGAAAGGATTCCAGATAAATGAGTGCTAATTGGAGTGGCCTTCTAGTAGGTATTCTATACAGTTAACCATGGGATTGCCAAGGGACAATGTGAAAGGCAGCTGTTTTCTGATACCATCTGCAAAAATGCCTGTCCTACCCATTCCATGTGCTGCTATTACAGAAGAGTTACAGATTTACAGAGAATAAAACAGTGAAAAAATACTGAAATGGAAGTCTCTCCTTTCTGAATCCTGCCTGAATTGGTTACCCCCTGCTCATGTAAGTGGAGGGCACAATCTGGGTATGAGTGTCTTGATTTGCTATTACTGAACTGCTAAAAGGGATAGGGGAGCTGAGCAGGAGGTGGAGCTGTTTTGAAGGTTTTAATCTGGTTTCCAGGGAAACCTATTTTTCAGTTATTTGCATGTTCAGCACATCTGGTTCATTTGGACTCTGGCTTTTTGAAAGTGATGAATGTGTCATGGGAAAAATGAATGAAAAAATAATTTAAGGAATTAATGGGATGGAAGGAACATAGAATTATTTAAAAAATGCAGCTATGTTTTCCCTCTCCTGCTTCTCAACCCCCTCCCTAGCCTTCTTTTTAAATACAAACTTTTGGATAATATTTCTTCTATATTTTGCAAAGGGCTCAGGACCGTCAAGAATGTCCATCCTCTTAGCTGAAATAATAGATTTAGAAAACATGTATATCTGTATATTAGTGTTACTAACACAAATAATGATTATTGACTCAAATGGCTACGTTCTTACAATGGGAAATGCAGACTGAAGAGAAATGGAAATTTGAATAGTATAAGATGTTGTTCAAGTATATGTTGACAGAAAACATTCTTAGCAAAAGAGAAACCATTTTTGTTTCAGAAGAACAGCTACACTAAAAGATCCTGGTAATCCAGGTGTAAACATTTGAGAAATACAAGAAAATTATCTGGTCAAGTAGTCTCATATAAGGAGTCTGTGACTCTGAGGGAAGCCTGGTCTAAAACAAGTTTTCCTTCAGGGCTTGTGGCCCTGTCAGGGGAAGCAGTTGTTCCTGAAGGACTGCACCTGGTGGAAGGGACCTATGCAGGTGCAGTTTGTGAAAAACTGCAGCCTGTGGAAAGGACTCACAGTTCATGGAGGACTGTCTCCTGTGGGAGAGACCACACACTGGAGCAGGGGATGAGTGTGAGGAAGAAGGAGCAGCGGAGGTCATGTAATGAACTGACTGCACCTCCTTTCCCAAACATAGAGAATTCCTGGGAAGAAGGAAGGTGTAGTGGGGTCTGAGGGGGTAAGGTGATAGCAAAATATTAAATACATAAAGAAGGTGTCCATCTAGGGAATCAATAGAAGTACTTGATGAAAAATGTGTAAGAGGGGTACTGAACACTGATAATATAATAGAAAAGAAGCTCAGGTCATTCTTTCTACCAGACTTAGCTTGTGAAAACTTTTGAAAGATTTCTCTATTTGCCCCAGTCTTTGGGAGGAAAATGATAGATTAATTAGACCAAATGGAGGAGTTGGATGGTGGAACAGGATGGCATTAACTTAAGAAACTAGGAGGAACTCAAACATGAAATTGTCAAGTTCCTCACTAAGCAGTGTAAATTACTTGTTGAAAAAGCCAGTTGTTAGAGGATGCTAGATGTCACTTGCACCTGCCAGAAGGGCTCTAGAGAGCATCTGAAAACTAGAAACAAACACCTCTGACTTCAGCCCATCAAAGGGTCTGTAGTAAAGGAAAAGGTCACTGCTTGTGATGCCAGGATGATTTTTTGCTTTTTCATATACCCCTCTCATATACCCTTTCCATATACCCTTTTATGCAGCTTTCATGTATCCTTAGTGCTTTTAGCCCACATACTTGTAATTCCCTAAGTCTGATAACCAGCTTAAACCCAAAGTTCCTTAAGCCAAGAGACCAAACATCTTGGAAACTTTGCAGTTGGGTCAGAAAGCCCCAGACATCAGGGTCCTCTCCATACAAAACATATTCTGTAAACTAAGATAGGCCCATCCAGGGGGAAGGTTCCTCGGGACAGGGGCTTCTCTTGAGACTCTCCCTGGGGAATCTCTGATAGATGTGCTAATTTGCAAGGTCCATAATTGTATACATGAATCATCATGGGGGGGCTGATTGGGACCAGGGGCCAATTGGGACCAGGGGCCGATTGGTGCCATCGGGTGTGCACCTGGGTGCATTGTTCGGGCAGTGTGCATTGTTTGTGCATTGTGCATTGTTTGGAGAATGCACCAAAGGATCCTTCAATAAATACCAAGGTAAAACCCTTTTTTCCCCTCTAACCGTGTTTGGCTTTTAAGTCTAAGCCCAGGGAAAAGTAACAATTGCATAGATGAATGCAGTCTGGTGATAGAGAGTCAGCACAGTTCCTAAAATGGGAATGGCTGCTACAATGGCTTGACAGAGTTAAATTTCCTTCCCAGGAAAGTTGTTAAGCAACATGTGGATAAACATTATGCAGTGATCATGACACATTCAGATTTTTAATACTCTTTTTTGTTGTTGTTGCCAGATGAATATTTTTCAAGAAACTGAATTATTTTAAGATTAGAGAAATTCTCTCTTCTATAGACTGAAATCAGGTAAGGGATAAATCACAAAGCAGAGGTTTTAGTGGTCATTGCACAGATTGGACAAAACTGACATCATTAATATTCTGGTGAATGCCAGTTTTTTGTAGTGGGAATAAATTTTGGTTAATGTCTGTCAGTGATATCTAAGAGTTTGGACACCATTAGAAATGAGCTGACTTGGGTAGCCAGATGCCTTACTGCTGGCAAAAAGTCCTCAACACATTAGACCTCACAACACCGAGTGAGAAAGCAAAATGATGATATATTTCAGTGTAGATACATGTAAAATCTCTAGAGAAAAAAATAATCAAATTTGTACTTATAGGATGCTGATTTTGGAATGACAGTTGTAAGTCAGTAGGGATATCTTGGAATTATCATTGACAGCTTTCTGAAATCTATAATTTCTGCATAGTGGCATTCACTAAAGTCAGGAAAACGCTCATCACAATCAGAAGGTGTAACAAGAACGGGATAGAGGTTGTCATTTTGGTGTTCTATATAATCTTGATATGTTCTTATTGTCACTACTTTATGCAGCTGTGTTGTCTGCATTTCCATGAAGGTAAAAAAAGAAGTGGAAAAGGTAGAGAGCATTAAAATGAGAGAGCTTCAAGAAGTGAGACTGAAAAGAATGCAGGTCTGCTATTGAGGAGGTAAAGACAGAGATGGGCTATGGACTGAGCCAAGAAGGTGAAGCATAAGATAAAGAAAGTACTGTTACTCACTAATAAGAAGGCAAGAGGAGGGAGGTATCAGTTTGAAAAAGGAAGAGATAATTTTAAAACAGATTATTATGGAAACAGTAATAAACTTCAGAAATTTGGTTTGACCTTTGCCACAGAAGTTTAGTGAGGTAGATAGTATCCACGGATTCACAACACAATGAAACAAGACAAAATGATAAATGGATACTAAAGAGTGTAGGCAGGAACATGTCTTCTAACATCCTTAATACTGTGAATGTAGATGCTGGGAAGTAGGCAAGGAATTCACCACCAGATCAGATGCATCCCAGAATCATGAGGAAACTAGAACACAAAGTTGCTAAGCTGCTCTCTATCATATTTGAAAAGTAGTTGCAGTCAGGTGAAATCCTGAGGGACTGGAAAAAGGGACACATCACATCAATTTTTAAAAAGGGTGAAGAGGAGGACCCTGGGAACTACTGACCAGACTGTTCCTAATAAAGTGTTTGAGCAGATCATCTTGGAAGACATGTCTAAACATATGGAAGATAGTGAGATGATTATAGACAGCAAAACATGCTTCACAAAGGGCAAATCATGCCTGACTGATCTGGTGACCATGTACAATGGAGTAACTCCATCAATGAACAAAGGAAGAGCAACTGATGTAGTCTACCTAGAATTCTGTAAGGCTTTTGAAAAGGTCCCATTCAACATTCTGTCTGCAGCACTGGAGAGATGGGTTTGACAGAAAGACTGTTGGATGGATAAAAAGCTGGTTGGAAGGGAGCTTTCAAATAATTGCAGTCAGTGCCTCAGTGTCCAAGTGGAAACCAGAAATGAGTTCTGTCTTTCAGTGATCCATATGGGTGACAGTGCTATTTAAGATCTTTTTAAATGATGTAGACAGTAGGAATGAGTAAGCAACTTTGAGGATGACACCAAGCCACCAAGCTAGTGGCACAGTTGATTTGCCATAGGGAAGGAGTACTCTCCAGAGGGACCTTGACAGGCTTTCAGTGGACCCATGAGAAGTTCATGAAGTTCAACAGGCCAAGACAAAGTACTGCCTCTAGTTCTGAGCAGGTTCAGAGGAGAACTGTTGCAGTGGCTAAGTCCACATTACACGCCCCGTGTTACTACAAAGTGGTCTCTCCCCACACCATTGGCTTCTGATTCCCTGCCTGCCCCTGGGACCCTTTGGGATAAAACCACGCGTGGGGTTTTGTTCGATGTTCTTTGCCTCTGTTCCCTTTGAGTGCGTTGGTTCCAATAAAC
>VZRQ01002120.1:112344-124453 GCA_013397975.1 Machaerirhynchus nigripectus
TAGCGCCGCCAAGGCCTCTCCAGGAGGGACCCTGTGGGAAAAACCCGGCTTCGATCCACCGACACCCCCACCGATAAAGAGGACCACTAAAAGGGTCAGAGGGCTGGAATAATTCTATGAAAATATGTTGTTAGCACTGGGGTTGTTGAACCTGGAGGAAGTAAGGCTTCGAGAAGACCTCAGTGTGGCCTACTCTTCTGTAGAAGGGGCTTACAAAAAAGATGGAGAAAGATTTTTTACTAAGGCCTGTAGTGACAGCACAAGGGGTAAGAGTTTTAAATTGAAAGGAGATAAGTTTAGACTCGACATAAAGAAGAAGTTCTTTACTGTGACAATGGTGAGGCACTGGAACATGTTGCTTAGAGAAGCTGTGGATGCCCTGTCCCTGGAAGAGTTCCAGGTAAGGCTGGATGGGTCTTTGAGCAACTGGTCTAGTGGGAGGTGTTCCTGTCTGTGACAGGGTGATGGACTAGATGATCGAGGTCCCTTCTAACACAAACAATTCTATGATTCCATGACTATGAATGCATGGAATGAACTACCATTGTCACTACCAGAGGAAAAGGTATTGCACTGGACAGAGTATAGCTCTGCTTGACTATGGTATTTCTGCAGTTCTTATGTAACTTAAGAAGCATAGTAACAATAATATTAATAACAAACAGATATTAAGCATGTCCAATAAAAAACCTTTTTGTGGTTTAGTACAAAAATCACATCATAATGAAAGGGGAACAAATAAGGAGATTTGGTACAAGAAACAAAGAAATCAGATCTGGTTCTAACACATAATTTCATTCTTTGCTCTTTTTAGTCAATAAGAAAAAGATGAAGAAAACCTGAAATATTTCACTATGCAATATAAATTATCAAATTTTCTGTAAGCATCATTAAAATCTCTTCTGTTTTAGTCTCTCAATTTACATCACCTATTAAAAAAAACTTTGGCAACTATTAATTTTCATAATTTCTTTGGGCCAAAAGTAAACTGGCCCAAAAGTAAATGCCTTGTTCATTTCATAATTTTTTAAACATTTCCCATGGAAAACTTAGAGATACTTTTGATATTAAGAACAACAACAGGGGTATTTTGGGATACAGTGACAAAATTAGACATTTTTCTGACTGATTTAGCATACTTTCACAAAACTTATCCAGAAGTATAAGTTGTTTCAAAAAAACAGAAATCAAACTAGTCAGTGGTAAAAATAGAATTAGTCTACCAATTTGTATTATGAAATAAAGATAAAATAACATCCATTGTAAATTTCAAAAATGCTTTAGCTTCACTTGTCTTTTAGAATCATTGCTTTTATATAGTCCTATACATGTGATATTGAATAAAACATTAGGCTCAAATGAGACATTGACAGAATGCAACGTGATACTGAAATAGCCTAAAAAGGATGTGCAAAATTCCAGAATTTTCAATAAGATGAAAATAAATTAGCAATGCAAACACAAAACATAGGGCTTGTGATTGGGCTTATGCTTGCAAAGTTTGGGGTTTTTAAAAATCCCTTTTTATAAAGAAGTTACTTTGAATTTAATTTTCCAGATAATAACAAATTTTACATATTCCTCAATGCTCTAGCTAGGCAAAGTATTATGAATGTGAAAGGAGCCATTTTAGGAATAAAAAATGAAAGGATAATTCTCCAGTTCCGTATATATGTATATATACATGTGTTTATATATGTATGTATGGTATCCAAATATAATTTTACTGGAAGTAAGAAATAAACAGCATTTCTGCATGTGTGACTGAAATATGGAACTGCAAAGTAAACAAATCATTAATTCACAGTGGTATGTCATTATCCTCTACCATTTAATTGCATTTTATATGTCAAGTGTTTAAGTATATTTCAATATGTAGGAATGTAATATTGGTACAGAATCAGTTTACAGTCTGGAGATCTTGATTCTAGTGAAAAACAATGGAAAATGAGACAAAATCCATTGATTCAGCTTTGAGGTGGGGAATAGTCTTGGGCTAAATACCATGTTTTTGTGGACTTTACATGTCAACTATGCAACTCAGAGAAACAGAAGGGTTTGGAATTTATACATAGTCCATGAGTTGCTCATTTCAGAGGAGAAGATTGCAGCACATGGGTGTGGGTTGCTAGTTTATGCTCATGGTTGTTCACTTTTTTATTCCTTTAAAATTTTTTTCGGAGATTAGATTTCAGAAGACAGGATAGAGATGAATATTGAAAAAAATACCACACAATTTTCAGTGAGGTGTAAAAAAAATATGCTCACCATATAATTACAGTTTCTGTAAATTTAGTTTTGAAAGAGAAAAAGCTAGCTGCACCTGAGCATTTCACAGTAACTGATATGCCTTTCAAATAATTTCTTAAGTTCCAATATTTTCTTTGTATGTAAAGCAGAAGCATCAGTGATTCACATTTTTTTAAAACCAGGAACTAAACAAAATATTATCTGCATTTACCTACTTTTTTCCTTTCAGAGTCCTAATTGAGTAAATGATTTCCTACTACATGAGAAAAAAAAAAGGGGGAGAAAAGCTGATTTCAGCTATCCTGACACTTCCTTGCTTTACACCACCATTTTGATTTTAGGATAACATACTCACTGAGTATGAAGCTCTAAGTAATCACAACCTCTTAAAATTCTGATAAGCAGAGTATCAGACGCCTTACTTAGATTAAAACAACCCTCAACACTACCAAAATGCACACATGAAAAAACCTGCAATGAGGGAAAAATCTACTACTTCCATGACTGCATTACATTTCTTTTCCTTGTATTTTGCAAGTTTTTTTCTTTCAAATGAAAGGGAGAGCAGGAGGATTTTGAAGTGGTGTTTGCCATCCATTTACAGTGTAGAAACAGTTCCTCTAAACAAGAAATTTCACAGTCCACTGTGTTTCAGGTATTGCTACCGCTCTCACCTAATTTCAGCCGTAGCACTCAAAAGCAAACTGTAGTCTCTTGATATTTCTACAATATAATGGTTAAATGCATTATAGGAGCTGTAGGCAATAATTTGCCATATAGATATTAATTCCCACCTTTCCCCTCCCACATCATGAGAGGAGCAGACAAGCTGTATTTTTAATGGTCTGAATCCTGAAGCTGATGTCTCCAGCTGCCCTAGATCAGTATTATGGAGCTGAGGTACCAAGCTGAGGTACGAAGCTTGTACCAAGCTTTTGCCCATTGTATTTTACCAAGTGGTGCCTATCATGGAGAGTCTTACAGATAAAATAATTTCTTAATCCTTATTGCTTTCTTCATCAGTGGCTGTGGATGTATATTTAGCGCATTTCAAAGTAGCTTGTACTCCTTTTTGTAGCTTCTCTGCAGACGATGAAAAAAACTTCAGGATACTGTTTCCTCACAACTTTTCTCTACCTTAAGTAGGCTACTACAGAAAGAAAGAGAAGGAATAGAAATCAAGAGCAAAATGGCATTTCAGACACTTTTCTCTGTAGGCTCATTAAAATTTACAAATGATAGAAGTGAAGAGGAGAGGAAATGATTGCTTAGGGTTGGTTACAGTTTTTTTGGAGAGGCCTTTGTTAAAGTTGTAAGACCTTTATTTTTTGTACTACCTGAAGCAGCTTCTAAAAGCAAATAGCCTAAAAAAAAATCCCTTAACACTGGTCCAAAACCACAACACTAGTGTTTTTAATCTAACGTGTGACAAAACCCTGCTAAATTATTCCAAGGCATGATTTCAAGTTCCTGTATAGATAATTTCAAAGACAAATTCAGACAATTTAAAAGAGATCTTATGGCCATTTTTAGAATATTTTTCTGATATAATGCACTTTCATTTCTGCTTTAAATTGATTGGTAATCACAGAAATGATTCAGAGCACCGACAGAAGTATGCCTTCTCTCACAGAGCCACTGAATGACTGCTAAAGCACAGCTGTGATATAAAGATGGGAAGTTGTGCCAGTAGATCACAACAATTACAATAAGCAAATAAATATAACCATAATCAAAATCTAGTCAGTGACTTTGCTACATGAACAAAGGCTTCTGAAAGCAGCAAATACGGGCACATTTTTGTAAATGTGAGCCACTGGATATTAATATTTGCATTTAAGTTTTCAAAACAAAGATTAGATTATTTTTAATTGTTTGTGGCTCATAACTGACGCCAGTTTCTGTTGATTTATTTTGTGTCTTCTCAAGCATATCTCTGTTGTGAATCATCCCTTTGCTAACAACACTTGCTTTTAAAAGCTAATCCAAAGTTTTCACCGATTTCCCATATATGCATAAGCCTACCTAAAATCAATTATGTTGTCAGAAGCATGGAATTGGCAAGCATTGTAGATAGGTAAATTATCCACCCACAGACAAGTGCAGAGAGAAAAATACATAGATGTGCAAGGGTAAGAATTTTTTAACTAACCAACATTTGAAAGAACAAACAATAAGCCCGTCAGTTGCATTTTCATTGCTGTATATCACAGTGCTTGTAATAGGCTGTCAATAAATCATTGATAATAAAGCTCATATCTAGATGCTAATAGTCAATTACTGCATTCGTTTTTAATAGTAGAAAATATGTCATATTACTTTAAAGACACATCTGTTACAATTTATGGATGTCAACTAGGCTATTTTCCTATGTAGTTCAGCTGCAAATTTCAGATTACAACAGAAGTTTTGATCTACTTGTTGGGGGCAAGTTTTATTTATATTTTTTCCTGGTAAAAGTCATGTGGTAATATGGAATGTCTCTTCAATTCTCATTCTGGCAGTTACCATAAGAGATGGAATATAAACACCCGAGCTGGCTATCACTGTAAGGAAAGCATCTTCTCTTTGATTTGAAGGCTCACTAAAATCAAACGTGGTAACAGGCAAGAAGTCACTCTAAAGCCATATTGCTTTTCTTTTCTTCAAGGACTGAATATTTCCTGATATACTTCAAAGACTCAGCCTATAATTCTGTTACTATTTTTGGAAAGGAGATGAATGCAGAGATGAGGTGGACTCATAGCAAATAAGGGAGGGTAAAATTATTACTTTTTAAAAATCTATAAAAGCTGTTGACTAACAGCTAAAAAAATCCTCATAAATATTAGAATTCCTGACAGCTGCAAGAACAAGAATCTACAATGGCAGTAGCCAGTACTGTGCAACACTGAACCATGTAATTTACATCTTAGTGAAATTAAACATAGTATAATGGCTTAGCTTCCAGGCAACAATACTATTAAATTTGCTGTAGCAGATTATGACATCATCTGAAACCCCAGGATACGCTTTCAAGCCAGCTATTATGCTTGTAATATGTACTGCTTTTCTGGTTAGTTTTTCATTTAATTCATTGCAAGGATTATATTTTTCAATGGCTGCACACGCTATCCAGCAGAATGGCTCTAGAATATCGGTGAGCCAAAGTAATGTCATTTAGGGAACAGAAGTAATATTATTATAAGGGGAAAGAGGTCAGTAAATGACTTGATATCACTCAAACAGTACTTGTTATACCTGTAATATGCCTTCTCTTCACTTTTCTTACCGAAGATGTCTTTTATTTTGACAATAAATGCTTCTGAAGTTTCTATGTTTTCAAATTCCTACTATTATAAAACTGTGTATTTAGTAGAATAAAGAGGTTAAGATGCAAAATAAATAGGGGGTTACTGTGCACCAAGAATCTGGTGAAGGCTCTAGATGGATGTGAAAACAGCTTTCCTTATTGACAGCAGCACAAAAATCTCACCTACAAATATTTTCTGTGATCACTCCACCAGTGAGTGCCTCAGCTGCCTACTAGTCTGGGCTCTGCTTCTCTGATGAGCTGCCAAGAGTAGTTCCACAACTTGAATGATACCAAGATGGGTGGGGCAAACTGCTATAAACTATACAGTCTTGCAGTGGTGAGAATAATAAATTATGTTCCTGTCAATGTTTAAACACATGTTTAACTGTACTCATCCAAGGAGTCAGTGAACCTACACTGGCAGTAATATGTGCATGTGCAGTGTATGTGCGTAGAAATGTGAGACAGATTCTCAAGGGCAATATTCAAAGTGTCTAAAATCATCAGTGACCAACTCACTGAACTTGGCAGCCCCATCTCCTTTTCTTGCCATAAACTTCAAAAACTGCATGCCAAAAAAGTTTATATGAGATGCCACAATGTTTAAAAATTATGTATCTCTCTTGTTCCGCAAACAACTGTATGCATGTCATATGTTTCTGCATGTGGCTTGAGGGCAGGCTACCAGCCTTCCATGTAACTTCTGACTGGATGAGCTGTTACTTAGTAACAGATTAGTATTGATTTCAGTGCCAGGAATCTTACAGCGCTAACCTTTATTGCCACTGAGTAGGTTTATCAAAAGTTACGTCCTTGTCCTTCCATGTCCTTGGTCAATGTGAGTGCCTCAATTGGTTAATTAGTCAGCTAAAAGGGGATATATTTTCACTTTTCAGTGTTCATCTGCCAGAAAAGTATTTCATTGAAATATGCCCTTTCTTTTTCACTGAATCAAAGGCATCAGGCACATTGATAGTTTGCCTTTTATACACATAGTTTCTTAAAATAAAGAAACATTCAAATTCAGATATAGATTAATCACAATTTTTAATCAAACTCACTGATATATCTGTGTGCTCTTTTCAAAGACTCCTGTGGCATAAGCAAAATATTTGTCTAAGTAACAGTAGTAATTGAGATGTAAACTGGTGTTTTCACAGCCTTACTTGCCTGCATTTATGTTATTATTCCATTGGCTTCTAAGTAAAAGTAATGAGTAAAAGTAAGTTCTTAACTCTGGTTATCATTATCTAAAATCTGGTAGTGATGCTTTTGCATGTAAGACTCATAAGGGGGAGGCATTGTAGTCTTTTCACTATAAATAACCAGAAGATGTGCTCTAAGATTGCAACTAATGCAAATACAGACCTAGAGGTGATCTGAAGCCAGTCCCCCTTCAGTGCCAACAGAATATTCAGTTTGACCTGTGTCCTTTTGCCTAACCAGTCCTATTTACTTGCACCACTGGCTGGAAAAGACATGAGCTAAACTGGGTTTACTGGAGTCAGAAAGGTATTTGGTCACTCCACTGAGTTGCCTATTCCAAAACATTCTTAGCACTCCAAGCAGTGCAAAAAGACCCTGTGTGTGTGTAGTCTCTGACCAAAGGTCAGTGCAGTGCAGGTTTTCTACCAGTCGTAAAGAGTGAATGCAGCTCGTCAACATTACAGCACTTTTGGCTGCCATTATTACCTAAGCAATGGTAGCTGATGAATCCATACTTTTTCTATGACTTCTTTCACCAGCTAAGAACATTTCCTGCATGGGGAGAAGTGATTGTAGATAGAAACAGTGTATGACTGAGAAGAGTTTTGTAATCAGAACAGAAAAATGTTCCAGGAGATTTTTATCTTTCTTCTGAATAAAAGTCAATCAAACAAACAAATAAATAAATTCAGGGATGAATCTCAAATTCATCACTCTTTCCTCCATGTCCTTGGTTCTTCCATGTTCCTGTGATAGCTTTGAAGTCCTAGTTTGTAAAGCACTTAATAATAATAAACAAACAGAAACACCTCTCCCCCTGCTCCANAAATGAAAAATCTAAACTTGTCCAGGAAAAGAAACCAGTTACATATAGCTCAGCTTACTGTATGACAGGTAATGCCTTTGAATCCAGTTGCACAAACACAGAACTAGTCACTGACAATTGTATTTACAATTATTACAGAAGAGAAACAAATATCTGAGAGACTGGTGGGCAGCTGTCCCTTTCTGCTATTGTTCACAAAGTCACTTTTAAGCAGGTTTATAAGAGGGATTGCAGAGACTCAAAAGCAGACAGGTATAAACAATGAAATCAATGTCCATAAGCAAACCCCAAAAGATACAGTCCTTTTAGCCTAGACTGCTACCTCTTCTACCTCCATTACTACAAGCAGTGCAACATTGCTGAGCCATTCTGTTAATTCTTTGATATTTTTCCTCTTATTTCATTTATTCTTTGATAGCTGTTGGTATTAAAACTGATGTTTGCAAAACTGAGTGAGTTGATTAATAGGTATTTTATACATCTGGTATTTCCTCATAAAAGACTGGTAAACTTATTTCAATTATCATACCACCAACAAGGATGCAATCTGTTCACAATGGCTGTTTACGAGTGGCTGCTTTGGGTAATGGCTGTTTTCTTAGCATGGGAAATGAAATATAATATTATTAAACAGAGATATGCAGAATGGTGTGTCAACTTATCCATCTTCCTGATGTTTATAGGCTTAATTTTTTGTAATGTTTATTTTATTTTATGGGACCAAACGTTAAAGTATCACTTATTTGAAAGCATCTAATTTCTTTTATTTTTGTTTTAATGTCCTTGAATATTAGCATCCACAAATTCATGTGCAATCAGTGCAGAAAACCTGTGGTAGGTACTCTATTAATCCTATTTAGAGAAACATGTTGTAATGAGAGAGATAATGAACCAAGGAGTTTAATTTTTTTATGTTTTACCCACAAGGCTAAGGTTGTCTTCTTTGGTGGTTTTGTTTTAACAAATCACCTGTAAAATGTCTTAAAATGATGCATGATAATCTCCAAATTGCTATGAAAATACAGTGTCGATGAGAAAGCAGGAAGTGCATATGTAAGACTGGATGGTGAAGAAACAGAAATGAACATTTTAAAGATTTTAAACATAAAAATAATTAAAATTATGTTAGATTAATACCTCAGGTAGTGAAAGAAAGCACTGTGGTACAAATTCAGCAGCTCAGGAATCAGTAAAGTACAACTGTTTATTTTTGAGCAGGGAAAGAGTTGTTTTGGATCTGCAAATCTACCCAGTCAAACAATATCTTCTTAGATTTCAGTAAATAATATTTGAAATGCTAAATATATCAGAACACTTTCATGAACTACCGACATATCTAAAAGAAACAGTATCTATTTCAGATACTCAGATATTCAGGTCTATCATATACAGATTGGAATTTTGATTAAAGTTTGATTTGGGGGAATAAGAGAAAAGCATATTTCTTCAAAATATAAATGGGTAATGAAAGCATAAATGCTGCTAAATTTTAAAGAGGTTTAAAAATTGAAGTCTTCAACAGATGATATCTCAAAATGTAGGCAGACATGGGGACACAGACAACAGATATTACATAGGTGCTCCTGCCAGGTAAAAATTTTTTGCTGCCTGCCATAACAGAAGTCATGCTGCTAAGAAAACTATTTAGGAGGGAATGTTTCCTTTATCTTCTTCCCTCATACCCAGCAGACATAGGCTGAATGTTTTGGTCTGCCACCACGTATTTTTGCCCTCTTAGCTCGTAAACCTTGACTATCAGTAGTGATACTACTTTAGCTCTGCTGTCCGCTTTGACCTGCACTGTGAATCTGCTATAGCTCCTTAGAATAAATGTGGATGCATTCTGACGCTATTTAGATAATATCTCCTTCCCCCTCACATAATTATTCTCACAGTACTTGGTTCTTGTATGCTTCAGCTTTTCAGCAATGTCTTAATACAGAGCAATAGCTGAGGATTTTTTCATAAGGAGCTACATTTCTGGTTACCTAAGATTAAATAGTATGAGATAAACATTGTTTCAAAAGCACTAATAACACTTCTGCTAAAGGCAGGCCACTCTAATCATGCCACTGAAGTTTTGCCTCTGAAAGCCTCTGAAAGCCTTAGTTTTATGAGGCCAGACTGACTTCACTAATGCTTACCTGAGCTCCAACAACTTCAGCTACAAAGGCTACCTAAAATGTCGCTTTGCTTATAGCATTAGGCTGAGTCCTTTTGATTCTGGTTTTTGATATGAAATTAATGAGATTTTAGTCTCTACTGCGTAGCCAAAGATGCTGGAAGGACAAAGGAGGGAGGTTAAAAGGACCATTTAAAAATAAGGAATGAATTGCATACATTAAATTTATTAGGTGAAACAATTTAATGAAGAAAAATACTAATTAAATTATTAAAATCTAGATTGCAAGTAGTAATTAAAAAGGCTGTTGCTAGGCAACCAAAAGGATTTTTGTGACAGAGTGCAGAAATATGTTTGTTAAGTATGCTGGTATTTCACTTTGACCTTTTTCAGTCACACACCTGCCCAAACTGTCTGTAAATGTATTTTTGAGAATTATAACACTAAAGATATCTGCATGATGAAGAAGCAGAATGACTATTTGAATCAGTTAATGGCTTTTATTATGGTTAAAAGGTTAAGGGTAAGGAATTTGTGAGATAAAAATAGATACACATATATAATTATGTATAGAATTTGTATGCTGAAATTTCATCATCACTAATGGATTAACTCCTATCCCAAACACAGGTCCTGATCCTAAAGACATGAAAACATTAATTTTCATAATGTAGTGTGTGAGCTAAACCTGCCCTCTCCTGAAGGTTTTAAATAACAATTAAATCTATTACTTGTACAGAAACCTAAGCAGACGTTCATAATAAATAAGGCCAAATTTTGCTTTTCCTGGAATACCTAGTCTAAGATGTGTGTTGGTTTCTGCTACAGTATCTACTGTTACCTGTTAAAGACTTCTGTTGCAGTCATGTGATACTGATAGATGGAAGAAAGAGCACCAGTATATAAAGAGTGGCATACAAAATATTATTAGGGCACACATATATTTCTATGAAGAAACGTAAATTGTGTTCAAAATATGTATATAGTGCTTCCACATACACCCCATAGTCAGCCAAATTCTGCCTTGGACTGTGTTTTGCAAATGGGAGGGAGGTCTGGTTTGCTGGATCTGAAGGACTCAGCTCATTGGTTAAGTCAGTTATTTCTTCAGGTTGTTTACTGGTTGTACGACCAACCCAAAATCCATTTTCTTTATTTCCCTTTAGTCCCACACTTAAATTGGAAAACATTAAGGATTTTGCTTTGTCGATATAGATTCCTTCCTACTGATATCACAGCCAGAAGACTGGAGGGAATCTGAATTGGATCTAACCAGCTGGCCTCTTGAGAAATGTTGGATTACCACTAGCACCCCACATCCAGAAGCACAGGGCTTGCTCTCTGGTTAAATCCCGTTCTCTGCACTGTCACTTGCTTTCTGCAATTTTTCAATAGGAGTGTGAGCAACAGCGATTCTTAACCAGAATGGAATTTTTTTTGCAGTTATGAGGTCCTACAGACATTTATTTGCCCTTTCTTTTTCTTATGACTTCTTTAATTTCTAAACATGACTTTTTTTTTTTGTTTTCTAGGTAATTTCTCTTGAAACAACCACTCAGTATAGGTCGTAAAGTGCTTTTCAGATGCCAGAGCAGAGGAACTATTAAATCTAAAGCCAGAGTGTATCAGTAAGGTGGAGAGATTCCTAAAAGGACCTCTGGGATATTTGCTTGTCATTTGATACAACACACTCTAATGAGCTTTGTGCAGAGAAACATGTAACCTTCTATACACTCTTACCATTGTTTGCAAAGAATCTAGGTGAAAACCTACTTTTTAGTATTCTCTAAAAAGATTCTGTAGGTTCTCTCTCTATATTTTATATATATATATATATGTGTGTGTTTGTGTATGTGTATGTGTGCACAGGTAAATATTCAGCACCTAAGTGGATACAAAAAGTGGTTTAGGTGACTGCCACCATGCCAGAGGAAGTTGTATCAGTTATTGTTTGTGGGATTATTTACTGCATTTTTCAAGAAAGAAATTATGGTCATGCACAAAGAAATCCCCTTTATTAGGAAACAATAAAAGTATAAAATATGCATGCCTCATATTCCAATAAGTAAAAAGTAGGAACTTGGGATAGAGTGTAGAAATTAAAAAAAAAAAAATGCATCTACTAAAAAAAATTAACAGAATAATGAGAAAATAATCTTTTGTCCATAGAAATGTGATCTAAGTGTCCCTGGCTAACTTCTGTCTAGTGTTTACATCTAAAATGAAATTTTTGTCAGTAAACTTAAATCTATCCTAAGCATTTGCCATTTTATGGATGGTGTCGTTTAGCGTAGCTTGGTTTTTAATTAATGAGAAATCCACTAGCCACGGAAGTGATTCTTTGTGAGGAGCTGCTGACAGCTTCCTCCAGACCCAACAAAACCAATCAGCTGGCTAGATTGAATATTGA
>VZRQ01002120.1:124815-167592 GCA_013397975.1 Machaerirhynchus nigripectus
GAACCCTCGAAAACAGTTGTGGGGAAAGCTGTAATTCGAGGGAAGGGACTTTCACACTGCGAGCAGAGAACCATTTCCCGGGAGGCTGATTTCGCTGTGACATTGAAGCCATGAGAGAACAGTTTCTTGTGGAGAAGTCTCCATGGCGTGGCAAGAGAGACACCTCCCCCTAAGTGAACTGAAGAAAGACTAGTATAGAAGTGGTAAACTGACTGAAAGAATCCCAAGTTTTATCTCTTTCCATTGTCACTGGGAAAAGAAAGAAGAGGTGGGGAGAGGAGAAGTGTTCTGAAGATTTATTCTGACTTTTATTATTTTTCCTTTTAGTTCTGTTAATAAAGCTTTCTATAATTCTTTAAAATTTTGAGCCTGCTTTGCTTTCTCCTAATCCTTATCTCACAGAAGGAAAAAAAGTAAGTAATGGATGTAAACTAAACCACTACACCCAATTGGTGTTTCCGCCGGGTTTATCAAACTGAACCCGCTACAGATGGTAATATAGAATACATTTTTTCTACAAAGGTATAGACACATCCTGAAGACCTCAAGCTTCACAACTGAAGTTAGACATTATGTATATTCTTTACCTTTTAATGAGGCATTGATAAAATAAGATTTAATGTAGCCAAATAAAGAACTGTAAATTATTGCCAAGATACTGAAGTTAAAAATTTACTTCTCAGAGGATATATTAAAAAGCTTTTATTTTTTTTCCTCCAATTTCACTGCAACAAGTGAGCTACTTGACATTTATGTCAGTTAATGGGTGTTTCCAATTCTGTGAGACATAATTACAAAAGAACATGTTGATTTCTATATATATGTCCTGATAAACACAGCTTTATCTTGAATCTGTGTAGATAAAGCAGGTTCAGAACTATCTTAATTCAGGAGCACCATCTTCCCTCTCTTTTTTTTTTTAAAGGCAATCTTGAAGTTCTGGAAAGACAAAAGAATGTGTTCCACTGCCCAGTGAAGTTACAAGTTCCTAAAAACTTTCTGTTTTCCTGGTTTCCAGATAAAAGTCAAATATAAATTACAGGAAAACTTCAGCATCAGTGAAAAGACAGGAATTAGAATGTGGCATTGTACTTCAGAACGATTTATAAACACATAAAAATAATGGATCATTTTAGATGAAAATCTTATCTGACACACCAATGACAAGAAGAATCTACAGTAGTTTTCTATATTGTGCTGACTGCAAACCTTCTCTGTAAGTTGCCATAGTGAGTAACTGCTAGACACAAATCACAAGAATAACGTCATAAAGTTTTAATACCCTTGGCTTTAGTAAATTAGTTAAATTACCCAGTAATAAAATGAGTTTCCTACCTCAACTTTGTGAATTCCAACTCCTGTTACAAAAGAGAGAAAGAAAAGCATTTTCAGAGAAGGGCACAGAAGGGAAGACATTTGGCATTGTTTAGCAAATATTTCACAGAAAACAAGTTCATAAGTTTGATTAGAAGAAAAAATTATGTAAAAAAGAAAGTTCCCCTGTTACAGAGAGAAAATAAATATTTTTTCCCATATGAAGTCTCCAGCTGTAAGGAGATTTTGCAATTTATTAAAATACTTTTGATGACACCTCACGGCATAAACTGAGGTATTATCATAGGAGAGAAAGACAGCTAGGAGAATCTGTGCTTCCAATTTACAGATAAAAAAGAAATGAAAAAAATACATTAAATTGAAGTTCAAACATGCTTTTAAAAAATCACTTGCTTGAAGTTTTAGCCCTGTCTTTTAAGCAACTAAGCAATAACACAAATCAAACTTTTTTTTAAGTCAGTATATGGTTTTCTATGTTTTTTTCACAGTCATCAGTCATCCTCATTTCAGTTCTGACTTGTTAATGTGTCCTGGTATTATTTTGCGCCCTACTGTTGCTGTTGCAGTGACTGTACATTGGATACTTCCCCAGCTGTCAGAAGTCTGAAAATTAGGGAGTAAAGGTCAGGAAAGAGACATTCTAAAAAATAATTTTTAATACAATATGCCAGAAGTGAAATTTATCTACTACAAACTACAAACAATTACGAGAGATTTCCAAAAATATTTAAATCTGTTTAATCCTTGTAAATTTGGCAAACTACTTAGTATAAAAGCCATAATCTTGACTTTTTCCATAAGAAATTTATTATCTTCAGTTCCTTCCTTGGAGGCAGAGTAGGAAAACCTTTTAAGGCAAGTGTCAGACAGAACAAAAGAAAGGTATAGACATAGGATTTAAATTTTTCTCATATTTTGATGGTCTTAGGCACTAGGAATACCAATATCCATATCATATTATACATTTGAAATTTTTTACATTAGTTCATGCACCAAATTACATTCCTCTGGGGACTTCAGGAGAGATTTAAAATAGAAAGGAAAAGGAATTGACAAATAGATGGCTATAGTTCTTAGCAAATGACTGGGTAAAATCTCCATACAAGAGAAAAAGAATCCAAGTCACCTGGATTACAGTTTTTTCGGTTTTATCTTCTAATTTTGTCATTAATCAATGGCTTATACTTGACAACTTTTCCAGCCTATATTTTGGAATGTAATGTGCGACAGATGATCACAATTTTATTTTATGTAAGACAGTAAAATACTGCAAAACCAGTATTTATTAGGTTCAGACTCTTTCAGAAAACCACTTCATATTTATGTTTAAATAAAGCAGATAAATACCATCTTCTTTCCTATTAACACCTCTGCAGGAGAAAATTAAAAATCTTCCTTTGTATCCTCTTGCTTACTTGATATAGTTACAATACTGTGAGAAAAATTCTCAAAGCCTTAAGGAAAGGAGCAAGTTTGTGGAATCAGAATTTAATATTTTTGATGAACCTGAACTAATCTTGTAAACTCCTTAAAACTTAATCCTACCACTTGTATTCCAACTGTTGCTTAGACTCGATATCATGTTTTCCCTCTAATAATAGCTCTCCAGACTATATTATGGATTTTTAAATATTTTTATTCATTTTCTTTACTTTTGTAGAAATACATCTCATAGTTTGAAAAAGATTGCCTGAGAAGGTAGGGTTAATGTTTGAATAGCAGGGCAAACAAGTGATGTAAGATCCTGTAGACTTTACTAATTTTGGAATAAATTTCTATGTGGTGTTTCTCATGTTCTGTTTCAAATCCTAATTACAGCTTTCATAGATTTTTCCCTTTTTCTGCCTGGTCAGATGTTTCTTGGTTTTTGGGTTGTTTTCTTTTTCTGGTACTTTGGGCTTCAGAATGTGCCAGCTTATGGGCTTTATTTCATCTCTATCTGCATAGCCAGTGGGAGTCAGTAGTGAAAATTAATTTGATTGAGCATAGCACTGTGCAGAATATAATTCAGTGAAAAGGCTGGATAATAATATGACAGTTACAAATAATTTAGGAGAGATTATCACCAAGAAAGGAAAGAGATACATTTTTTTGATAGTGTCATGTGTCCTGAACACACCAATCCCTGTGTAGAAGAATCAGAGGGTTCTAAAAACATTCCTGATAAGGAAGACAAAACCTAAAATACCCGAAATAAAGTCAATAATACACCCCCTCTAGAGTGACCTGGGACCCTCAACACAAGAAAGATGTTGACCTGTTGGAAGCAGAACAGAGGGGAGTCACTACTTTGGTCTTAGGGGTTTGAGCACCTCTCCTATGAAGACGGGCTGAGAGAGCTGGGGCTATTTAGCACGGAGAAGACCTTATAGTGGCCTTTTAGTACCTACTGGGAACCTACAAGAAAGCTGAAGAGGGACTTTTCCAAGGGCACGTAGTGATAGGACAAGGGGGAATAGCCTTAGGATGAAGGGGAGTAGGTTTAGATTAGATACCAGGAAGAAATTTTTTACTGTAAGGGGGGGTGAGGCAGTGGAATAGGTTGTTCCAAAGATACTGTGGAATCCCCATCCTGTGAAGTATTCAAGACTAGGTTGGATGGGGTTCTGAGTAAACTGGTCTAGTGGAAGATGTCCCTGCCCTTGGAAGGGAGGATGGAACAAGGTGATCTTTAGGGTCTTTTCCAACCCAAACCTTTTCATTATCTGATAATGAATTTATTGGTGGAAAGCTCTTGTCAATGACACTTAAGAGGAGTCATGCTAGACACTGTTAAGGCAGAATCATTATCTGTGTATAATTACACAGCAAGAATTACAGTCACTGAAATATCAAGTATAGAGTCACGTGCCATGTTTACAAATTTCTCCTATTCTATATATAGAAATATCAAGCTTCCATGAGTAAGATAATATCTTAACAAGTCATAGTCTTAACAAGTCATTTTCTCTTCATATTTGTCATGACTTAACCTTAGACAGACTTGGCCTTATTCCTTCTTTCTCTGCGCAGAACTGCATTATATGCTTATTCTGATCAGTCAGAAAACCAGACACAGAAAACACATGAGTAAGGTTTAATTCCAAGTGGATGCTTGTTTCTTAGAACTTTTCTTACAAATAGCGGCTATCTCTTCTCCAATGTTTTGCTGTTCTAGCTGTTCACATAACTTTTGCTGTGGATCATTAAGTTAATGAAATAACTTCAAAAGAAAATGTGCCTTTCCAAGCCTTTCCAGGCACAAGTTTGATACTGCAGTTGCTCTGTCATTGGAATATTGACTATCACAGCTTCACTGCCTATGAGATTGGATTAAGATTCTGGAAATAATTTTTTTTTAAGAGTTGAAATTATACGGGGCTGTAAATTTTTTAGATAATGAGGCCTTGGATGATCTCATCTTGCATGCTGCCTGCCTTCAGTTCAATACTTGGATCACAAAACTAGCAATCTACCCTGGCTAATGGAGTTTGGAGTTATGAAACAATGTAAATCCTGTGATTAACTGAGGAGCTATAAAAACCTTTGGGCTACTTGTTCTGCACTATCATCTTGTAGTTGTATTTGACTCCGGGTCTGTAGTGTCAGTTTGCTTTCTTGACTTCATAATATATATGTTCTTTTGACTCTTAATTACAACACTTCCAGTGAAACTTCAAAAGTGGATGTCTTTAGCCACATTCATTCTACACCAGAATTAAACTCACTGGGGGAATTACTCGATCATTATTTCTCTTCATGTAATGACAATTAAATTCTACAAGTAATTGCAGGTACCTTTAGTTCCAATTTCTTCTCAATTGACACTTTTTATTTACAAATATATTTAAAAATTATTTTATTGTCTTTTTCCTATTTATTCAGAAATACAATTCAGTCAGTTTGGGACAGATTTGATTGTAGATTTTAAAATTTATTCTTATTTTTTTTGACAAATTCAACAATCAAGATATTTTTGTATTACTCATCATCTTCATCCATAAGACAAGTCAACATGATAATTTAATGCTCTGAGTGTAACTCAAGTTTTATATTGTGGTTTTGTTTTTTTTTTTCCCAGATGGGAGTGATTTAAGAGGCAATCAAACACAAGACATGGAATACACTTGGGAGATTTTAGAATATAGTGATGGAAAAATGTTACATTCTCTATGTTGTGTGTTTTTAGTTGGTCTTTCTTCCAACAAGCCGTTTCAAATAATAGAACACAGCAGATATTAAATTAAGTTCAGCTTCATACTTCTGGTAGTGTGCCAGCTTAACTGTTTTACTTCATTCAAGTGGTGGATAGCCACTCCTGATTCAGCCTATCATGTAAAAATCTAACATTCTCTACAGAAAACATGATTCTTGGTCACAATACCAGTTGTCTTGTCTAGTCTTGCTGACTTCTTGGGAACAACATGGATATTTTCTGAATATGGGTGGCTATCCATTGCATCAAAGTGTACATTAATATTTCTTTTGATTAGGGATTCTGAAAAATGTGATGCTTGTTTAGAATAAAATAATTGGTTTGTTTTTTGAAAAAGTTTCACCCTGAAAAAAACAAACTTGCTTTACATTTTCTATTTAATTTTTATATCCTGCTTACAAATATGAATGGAAATACTATTAACATAGATAAGTAAGATTGAAAATAAGGCAGTATTGCTGACTATTTTAATATAAGGAACAAACAAGCACTGTATGATTAATTAATTTTAAATAAATTCGTGTGGATTTTGTTTGTTTGGTTTTTTTGTGGGTTGTTTTTTGATTCTGTGTGTGTTTGCTTTATATTCAACTGCAAGAAACACTGGAAAAGTTCAATCTGGGTAACATTTGGCTAAAAAGAGGTTTCATGTATGGTCTGCACTCTTTATAGTAAGGAATAGTATTATAATTCATGACTGCAAAAAAAATGAGGTAGGATCCCAGTGGTTTTGATAGTATCAATCTGCTGGTTTAATATTTAAAATATCAGACATAAATAACTTCAACCTTTGGAGAACTGCCAGAATATGAATTATAATATCTAGGTCACTGCCTGTTTAAAAGACTATTATCTTCTAACTGGAGTAAAACCTTAAACAGACCTTTTAGCTACTAAAGAAGCTGTGCTGAGGCATTTTTGGAATACCATATGGACATGTATTTTGGCTGCAGAAAATCGTAAAAGGAAAAAATCGTAAAGGAAAACTTTTGGTAAAAAATTGTAATTTTTATGCATTCATAAATCATTAAAACTTGATTTTTTCCCCCAGATATTTGTCTCCCTTTACCAAATTTAGTAAAACTATTAATTTTATATGCAGTCTAGTTACATAGTTGCATTTTTTTTTTTTGTGCTGGAGATAATATGATAATTTACAGGTTGTGTTTCTAAAAGCACTATTTTACACATCAAGACAAACTTGCAAGAGAGGAAATATTTGGGAATAAAAATTCTTTAAGCTCAGTTACTGAAAAAGAGTAAGACACTGTCAGGAACTGAAATGCCAAGGCTGAATATAGAATCAGAAATGTGTTCAGTTTTCTCATGAAAAGAGCCAGTGTTCTAAGTAGACCTTAGTCCAGTTCCAAGTGTTTGTAGCAAAATTCACTACTATAAAATTCTAACTGAGACCTTTTACTTTGTTCATGCTATGGCACAGTAGAAGAGATTAGAAAAAGAAAAAACATTATGATAAATATTCATTCACCATGTTGTTTTAAAATTCATATCTTTACCTCTCTACAAAGGATAGCTGTGGAAAATACCACAGCTCCAAGTAGATACTTCAGGATGATAAACATCAGGGAGACACAGATGAAACATTTAGCGTCGTAGACTTTATATGAAAGCATGAATATAAACTAGTCAGTAATGAATGTCTTCTGGCAATTGCAACCTGCTGAGAATGGAATACCTAGAACAGCCAGAACAGGTGTATGGTATTAAGGTGGGACAAAACAATAGGTATAGGCTGTTTTAAAATTGCATTTTACCATAGAGTTAAATTGCCCATTTGTTTCCCTGTGCAAATATGTAAATAGCTAACTATACACTGCATCTAAATGAAAGTTCATATAATTTAAGTGATTAAGTTAAAACAAGCTTTAGAAGACTTTTAGTGCTTATGCTCTTCACTGTTTTCAGCATCCCTAATAAAGGACAGAGAGATGATACATGAAGTTACTTTTAGAAAATAGAAACCTTTCCAATGACTTGGAAGGTGTTTGCATCAAATCTTTGCAAAAACTAGTAAAAACCCTTTTTTGTAGGAAAGTTTTTTTTTTTATTAAAACCACTCCAGAGGCATCTGCAATTTTAAATATATATATACACACCTATATATATATATATATAGACACTAATATATAGATATACACATACTCACATATATATACTCACATATATATACACACATAAATATAAATACATATATAGATATATGCATACGTATATACATACATGTACATAGCACAGAATTATAACTGAGTTCCACCTACTGCCGTAAAGAAAAAATGAAGTTGTCAGTTACATTTATAATAATCAGTGATCCAAAATCAGGCCAACACAGATTTGTGAAGAAGAGCCTTTAAAAAGCTGGCTATAGGAAAATAGATAGGAGACATAGGAAAAAAAAAATAGAGTTTGATAATATATGATATGATTTAAGGCTCTCCAGACTCTCTCAAAAAAAATTTCCTGCTTATCAGCTGGAGTTAAAATTCTAATGATCAGACTTCCTATTTTATGTTGTCTTTACATTTACCTATAATTTGAATAAATGATAGCTGATGGTCAAGCTAGCCCGAATGCATTGTTACTGCAATTTATTGCCCCTCTTATTAAAAATTTCCTCTGCACTCTTCCTATGTTACAGCAATGCAATGTTTTTTTATGATTTCAGACTCTGGTTGTACAAGGCTTTGAAATAGTAAGCTGAACTTACCTTATATGATGGTTTATTTCTCATAAAACAAGCATTTAGTGCACATATGACCAGGTACTGGACACAGCTGAAACAACAGCTGATGCACTGGAATATCTCAAAGAATGGGAAAGCAAAATGTCAAAAACTGAAAAATGGTCTTGCTGTCAAATTGTGACAGTAATTTGAAAATACATTTGCACATCTGAAAAGACACCTGAAATATGTATCATTGAAGAAATAAAATATAGCTATTTTGTCTTCATTTTCATCACTTTTTAAAGAGTACAATGTTGTTAGCAACCCTTAATGTGAGTCATATGGCTCAGTATATTTAATAAATCTGTAACTAAGAAAAATTTTCTGTGGCTTGTGAAAGTAATTATCACCTATTTTGTGTTCATGATGGGGAGAAAAGGTTACTACAAAGGTGTTGATTAACAAGGGATCTTGCTTAAAAGAGGGTGAAAATATAATTTAGAAAAGTCAGCATATTCCAAGAAAGATGGAAACTTAGTAGCTACAAAAACTGGTCATCTCCCTTATGCATTGTGGCAAGTTTTGAGACCTGTATCAAGCTTCCATTTGGACCTTGCCCAGTTACTAACACATATATTAACCAGAAAATAACAAAAGGTCAGATATTATTTTTTAGTTATATGGACTGTAGGACTGGCTCTTGCATAGGAAAAAAAAAAAAGAATTCTAAAGATAGCTTGAAATATGTATGCAACATAGTAAAACTAAAATAGATAAAATAAAATGAGCATATTCTCTTTCACCTGTCCTTGTCGACATATACTTTTGCATATAATGCTTTTTAGGCATGAATTCTGGATGGAATTATGGATGGATGCTGCTCACAGCTGAAATTCTGAGGCAAAATTTTGCTGAAAAATCTTTATTATTCCCCATCTTCCACAAATGACTTAAGGATAGTGTGTGAATTTTGCGTGTACTGTGTTTAAGACATATTAAAAGGCTCACATGGAAAGTTCTTTGAGCTACCTGAGAATTAGGAAGCACAGTTATATGAGTGACTGTATAGCAGATTAACAACTCAGAGCTGCATTCTTCGCTGGATGTGCTAGAAATTGATGACTTCTTATGGCACAAGTCTCATAAGAACAACAGGATTTCTACAGTCTGCCCAGAAAAATGGCAGACAAAGCTGCTTTCTTAGAAAGAAAAGGACTTCTACACCAGCCAAGTTTCATTACCTTCAAGAGAACAACCTGACCCTTGGATGCTTGGTAAGAATACCTAGAGGTCTCCCTGAAATACGAATTTGATTTTAAACATTAAAGTAAGCAATTAATAATTTTAAAAATAAGTCAAATAGTCAACCATACATGGCCATGAGACATCTCTGTTGCCCTTTAGAACAGAAGCCCAATTGCCTTAACTTTCTAAGGCAAGATACTAAGAGATAGACTTTAGCTGTTCATAGACAGAGAAACATCACTGTCATTGCTATTATGCCTCTTTCCTTAAAAATGGGTAGTGTAATACATTCTGAGTAATATGAATGTCTATTTACCTGAAAGTGAGGAAAATAATGATTTAATAACTAAAATTATATATACTATTCATTAGAAATAATCTTAATTTAAATATAATATATGGTGTAAAAGAAATTGAATTCATTATCAATTTAATTTTCTTGGACTCAAAAATTATGTATGAGTTTATGAGTGCAGTAATTAGGGTTAACTAGGGAGCAAAAGAGTAATTTCACTCTATTTAATAGATTAACATAATAGACTTTTTTAAAAACAGTTTCTGTTAGAATTCATGCACTACCAGGTTTTATGAACATTTTATGTTCATGTTGCTTTATTATATGACCACAGATTAAAAAGTAAAGTGAATGTAATGCTATTATTTAAGTAGAAACATAATAAACAATGTGCGAAGAATGTGAATCCAGTTGCAAAGACACTACTCAATTTAATTAGCAGATAAATAAGCATGTTATGTAAAATCTCTATGTATATCTTTCTTCCTTTTTAAGCAATGTATATTTTGATCATACACTTTATCATGAAGCATCTAAAGTTTTGTATCAAACCATAGGCCTACATGTTTTATTTGCACACAAAGGAATTTCTATCCTAATTTTTTCTTTGCTCTTTATATGAAAATTAGTATATAAAACATATGTGTAACATTTCACAAAATATTTGGAAAGTACATAGAAAGGGAGTTTTTTTGACTCTCAGACTGCTATTCAATTCCCAAAGCCCTGGTTTAGAAAGGGGACTATAATTTTACATGAGTTTTCAGTGACACACAAATTTATTAAAATGAATGATGATTCACTTAAATTTCTCAGATGGAGAAGGACTATCTTCCAATTCTGAAAGTGTCATTTAAGAATGTCTGCCAGCTCTATATGCCCTAATTTTGTTGTTTTGAAATGGGATTTACAATGCTTAGGCACATATTGATAATGCAGAAGTGAGTACAGCAAAACAATGTCAGAATTTAGCACTTAGTCAAAAACTATACAGACATTTATTTGGGCTCCTCTCATTGTTATTCAACATTTTGGTGTTTCTGAAATTTTTCAGCAGGAACAATCATGTGGCACAGATGGATCTTCAGTAGGATTGTTGAATAATCACCTCTTTTTTTTCCTTTTTTTTGGCTAGTGTTTCTGCCTGTCTACAAATAAGGATAGAAAACAGATCAAAAGGTAAATCTAAAGGAAATGCAGCAAAAACAATCAGACTGGGAATCTGCAGCTAATGAAAGAGTGCTCTAATTTCATTTTATTTTAGCCATCTTGAAATGACCTCATGCCAATGTGAAGAAAAGGCATTGTACTATAAAAAGTATGACATGATGATTGTCTCCATTATATGCATGCATAATGAACTTCCCAGCTTCTTACTAATACACTCAAGATGCATGTGTGGGAGAGTAGTAGGGAGACCCATTATGGTTTGGTTTTAGTTGGTTTTTCCCTCACTTGGGGATCAGATCTATGGATTTCCTTTATTCTGTTCTAATTACTGTCAGATAACAAAATATGCTTATGTTTGCAATTACGTTTTTTGCAAAAAACCTCCAATTGCCAAAACATGTGTCGCACATTAGACAAAATAATGTGTTGAAAACAAGAAAGCAATTGGATACAAAAACCAGTTACTGAGTGTTTTAAAAGGGGAAAAAATTCAGATATCAAGATTCCATTTAACAAACAGGGGAAAAAAAGGCTAACTGAAGACACTAAAACTCTCACAATCTACTGGGAATGAGATAAAGATAATTCTGAATACTACTGAATGTTTTCTTAGCGGTTAAGTAGGCTGGCCCACTGCAGCAGCCCATGACTGCAGTGGTCAGAATAACGACTGAAGAAGAACTGAAGTGCTGAATGTTTTATTGTCTGATGAGTGCCATAGATGAATGGATTGCATTTTTTTATTACTGAATGAATATAATTAAAAATCAAAATATCTGAATATTTAATTCCTATTAGAAATTCTCTCCTGACTGGGGAGAAACATCTGATCCAAAGGAAATGAAATATACTATTGCTTGTCTGCAGTTTCCTAATCTTAGGTTCATTATGGAACAACTAGGTTATGCGGTATAAAAACAGTCAGAAGACTAAATCTCTTTATGCCAGGGGGAACTTCATTTCCTCTAGTGAATATTCATTTGACTGCACTATTGAGACAGAGTTTGTTCGGGACTACATCTGTAACAGTCCATCACGAGCAGATGATGGAATTCACTTTCATGGTGTATGAGACAGAAAAGAGATTGCTGTACATTTCAGGAGTTGTTTTCAAGAGAGAAATTGCCCGTGCTTTCTTCAGTCCTTCATGTATTTTTACAGCAAAGTCTAATGCAGGATTCAGTGAGTGAGAGCTCTGTATGATTTAATAGAGTCCCAAATCCCAGTAATGCTTCTAGAGAAGTCTCTTATTATCCTGAGACATGAAAAGACTTTCCTTAAGGGCTGGTCTGAAATGGCAAGGGTAACTTTTGGAAAGTGAGAATGAGACACCCAAAATATTTATTCGCACTGAATTTTCTATTAGAAATGACCACAATATAGTTTGGTAAAAGCTACACTCTGAAAACACAAAGGAAGAAAACTCATCAGGGACTTTCTCTTCACTAAATAGACTGATCGTCTTATGAGGATGCTTCCTCTCCTTTGCAGTAATTACTCTGACATCCCCAAACACTGCCACCTTGCAAGATTATTTTCATTCTGCGTTTATATTAGAGAAATGCAAATAGGCTGGCAAAATCTGCCAATTCAGACAAGTACTATCTCTCAAAGAAAATGTAAAGAAAATAATTACAGAGATTTATTGCAATAGAAAGGTTGTGGGATACTGTTAATAACTGTTTATGTAAACTAAGCATAAAAACATGGTTGCACTTCAGTGTATAAATTGCAGTCAGTACACATAGCTGGTGTATGCTGCACAGAAAAAAGCAATAAAGATCAAGGAAAAGAGAAGCACACATAATTTTGAATTTTCCAACCGAGGAACTCATGTCTTTGACTTTCAAATGTGATGAGCTTTGATAGGCTCTGTGCACTTCATCCCACCTGCAGTTTCTTGGATTCATGCCTTGATTTGTGTCAACTGATTCACTGACTTTTTATGAAGGTGTTCAAATATACAGTGCCTTAATTAACTACCCAATATTTCTGTCTCATTACGTGAGACAGAAAAGCCCACTAAGCTGACATTGAACAGCAGTCATTACTTCAGAGCTCCTGTACTTCTGTGCATGAGGGCAAGGATGGTGATTGATTTATCACTATTTTAATGGATACTTGACCTGTGAGTCAATACAAATGTTTCACTCAGTGGTGGCAGAGGGCAAGTGATCCAATTATGTGAACACAACAGGCTAATAAAGGTGCTCTGTTTTTTCCTGATTTCCTGAGAGAGTTGCAAAAATCTTCTGTTGTTTGATATTCAGTAAAATTGCTAGTTAAGAAAACTTAAACTTGAAGTACTACATTGAAAAAACCAAAACCCAAAGAAAAACTAATAGCTTAATATCATTCCACCATTTCTTAAGTGCTGTCAAGATGAAGTTTTTTTAGTTTTTGGCAACATGTTAAACTCATTGAACCATTTGAACCATTGAACATGATTTAAAAATGCTATAGGTTAAGCCATGCAGATTAAATAAAAACTTTGTCTTTTTACAAAACAAAACCAAAACCAAATTAAAACTGAGAGAAGTAAGCAACTGCTTGTGTGAACAAAATGAACTCTCATGGACCAGAGTAAGGCTGACTGGCCTGTAGTTTCCCAAATATTTCTGATTCCTGTCTTAGAGACAGGAAGAATTTTCTTTCTTCCAGTTCTGTGCTGGGTCCAGTAGTTTATCTCCCATTCCTGGTTCTTTGACTGGCTGTATCAAGAAGCTTTTGGAAGTGCACTTCAGAAACCTCCTGAATTACTTCTGTGTTGTCCCTCCAGCATACATTGGGCTGAGTCAATTCTCCCAAGAAGAGAAGGGTCTATGAATGTGAAGTTGTCAGAAGAGGGCATCATTTGCTTCCTCGTTATTAATATAGTATGTAGCAGGCACCTATCACGATATTTCTCACTTTTGGTCTGCACGCTAATTTGGTTGGCTGTTGTTTGACAGTGGCCCAATGCCAGGCACCCACAAGCGTTGCTTGCTTACCCTCCCCTACCACAGCTGGGCAAAAGGAAGGAAAAGAGGGAAAAGGCTTAATGGAGCTTCATGGGTGAGATAAGGAGAGCGGGAGAAATATCTCAAGGGCAAAACAGGCTCAACCTTNGACAGTTCTCCGTGAACTTCCCAGCATGGGTCTCCTCTCACGAGCAGCAGCCAAACCGCACCTGCTGCAGCGTGAGTCCCTCCCAGGGCACACAGTCCTCCCAAAACTGCTGCAGCGTGGGTCTCTTCCCACGGGGTGCAGTCCTCCAAGGACAGGCTGCTCCAGCCTGGAAGCAAGGGCTCCTCTCTCCACCAGGTCTCCCACTGGATCACAGCCTCCTCCAGGCACCCCCCCGCTCCGGTGTGGGCACCTCCCCCATGGGCTGCAGGTGGATCTCTGCATTCCCCATGGACCCACAGGCTGCAGGGGACAACCTGCTTCACCATGGTCTTCATCACAGCCTGCAGAGGAATCTCGGCTCCAGCGCCTGGAGCACCTCTTCCTCCTCCTTCTCCACTGACCTTGGTGTCGCCATGTTGTTTTCCCTCACATGTTCTCACCTCCTCCTCTTCTCTGACTAGAAGTAAAAAACCTGTGACTTGTTTGATTTTCTTCTTATTATATGTGTTCACAGAGGTGTCACCAGCCTCTCTCATTGGCCCAGTTCTGGCCAGCAGCATGTCCATCTTCAGAGCCATCAGCCATTGGCTCTGCTGGACATCGTGGGAAGTTCCCAGCAGCTTCTCACAGGAGCCATCTTTGCAGCCCTCCTGCTACCCAAAACCAGGCTGTGCCAAACCAGTACACTGGCCCATCACCCAAACAAAGAATGCCATAAATCCTGCTCTCCTACATGAAATGCAACCCTCCCTTTTTACTTTGCCAGTCTGTCTTCACAAAGAATCTGCCTCTGTCCATGGCAGTAGCCCAGCTGCTGAAGTCCTTAGTGTTCACATAATCCCTTTTATTTTGTTTGCCAGCTTGGTGCATTGCTTCTTCATTTGATTGTTGACCATTCTTTCCCTTCTTTCTTGTTAATAGATTAATACTGTTGAGGTTGCCCAGGTGGGTAACAGACACACTTTTTCCGATTTGGTCAGTTGGATCCCTTCTCTTCCAAGCAATACTCACAAAGGTCACATGGTCAAAAAACTAAAACTCTATTGCCAACACCAAATGTGCAACCAGCTTTTGACTTCCAAGAATCATTCATTTTTCTGCAAGCCTTTCCCATTCACCAGCAAGACCAGGCAGAATTCACCATGCACCAAGCCCTTCTCCTCATTCCCTGAAGATGTTTTGTCACTACTTATGAAGTCCTAATCTCCCAGACATATTGCTAGTGCCCTTATGGAGAAGAAATGTGGAATAATAGTCTGACCAACAGTCAAGATGAACAAACTTCATCAGCCCATGCGTGATGTTTTGGACCAAACCCCTCAGCATGAGGCAAATGTCCCCTGCTAACAGGCTGAGTCAGCTTAGCAGCCTGGATCCACACAGGAGAGAGTCTCCTGCCACTGTGCTTTGCCCTATCCTGCCAGTGCTGCCACAGGTCTCAGGCACAGGCAGATCAAAACCTTTGTTGGGAAGAAGTCCCTGCCCTTGCCTGTTCTGGGTCCCCAGAACTTCTCTGCAGGTCATAGATGCATGTGGAGAAGGAACAGTTATCCTGGTGCCAGAGTTCACGACATCACAGTGTTTACCAGCCTGGTTGTTTCCATTTCCCAGTCTAACAAGCATGGGTGTTGTCTCTGCTTCCTCAGTGCAGCTTGGAAGAGCAGTTTCAGCTCTTGTAGTGCAGTGCCTTACAAGACATGTGGTTTGCTGACCTCCTCCCACAGCTTCATTACTGCGTTGCAAACCCCCACCCAGTGCATGCTTCCTGCAAGTGCTGACTGGTGCTTGTGGCCCCAGAGAGAGGTCCCAGAGGCCACTGCAGCCCCTGACCTGCAGAACTACACCCTCCCATGGGAGCTCATGCTGGATATGGGCCTCTGAACTGCTTCTGAACACTGCTGGGGACCCCACAGTATCCCCACCATTACCAAAACCAACTTTGTCCTCGTAAGACTGTCTGCCTCCACTTCTGCACAAAATGCTGCCTTTGAGGGCTGTTAGCTGAGGCAGTGTAAGTTACAGTAAAATTCACTGTTGTGAATCATATGATACTGACTTTTCAAAGCTTTCAAAACTGAATTTTACAAAATTCTGATGTGATTAGAAAGATACTTGGTTTCAGGAACAAATAATTGGTTCTAGAAATCACAGGTTTTTAATTTTTTCTTGATTCATGGACTCCTCGATTCTCTTACACAGTATTATGTTAATCTCTGCATTCCACTGCTATGTTAGAAAATGTACTTTATTTGGCCTTCTGCAACTTTGAAAATATATAGTAATAGAAACCAGAAAACTAAGTTATTGATAAATTAATGTAACTGAATATGTTTCAATTCTAGAACAACATAGGCATTGAAGGTATTAATAAAGTCTCTTTCAATCTTCAGACCTGTAATAGAAGAAGACAGAAACAAAGGCTGCCTAGAAAATGTAGTTTGAGGAAAGTCAGAAGTCAGAAATGAACTCTTAGTCATTGCAATGATTCATGCAGTCAAGACAACAAAAATCTCACAATGAATACAGTCAGTTCCTTCCAAGAGGGATCTGTTGCTGTAATGAAATATTAACCAATTAAAGGATCCATAAGATTTTCAGAAGGTAAATGTACAAAACTAGGGGTTGAATTAAATGCTGAAAAAGCTATATAACTGTAAAGGGGAAAACATTCAAATGGTAAATTACTTTTGAAGAAAGAAGCTGAAATACTCATTATGAATTAATATACATTTATTTGTAACAAAAGCTGATTTCAGACAGTTGTGTATATACTGTCAGGGGCATTCAACAACAGTTGCTCTGTGATCCCATGTGCCTTATAGTAACCAGCTATCATCAACATATCCTTGCTGTTGTCTGCAAATCCTGTTTTCCCATAAAAATCTATAATGTTGAAGAAATTCAGTCACAGAAAAAAAAAAAGGAAACTTATATGAATCCAGAGTGATTCAAGAAATTTTCACAATTTGGCTGGCAATATTGCGCCTGTACAGCTTCAGAAGACAAAACATAGATTTTGTTGAATTACTCAGCCATTAGGAAATACTCACTTGCAGTGAAGAAGCATAGAGGCAAACAACTCAAGATGCAAGTAATAGGAATGCACATTAAATCTGCCTATAGCAGCCTTACTTTATGCTGATATTTCTTTGGAATATAGTCCATATTCTTTCTATATTCAAAATCCAAAAACCTAGAAGATTCCAGAGGAAGAGCCATGTTTATCTGAAGCAATTTGACTCTTTCTTTTCTGGTTTGCATTTCCATTTTAAAAGACAGAATGAAACTTGCATTCTACATAGACTGGAGTATACTGAAGGGTAAAAAAGATAGTTCTTCCAGAGTTTTTTTATGAAAAGTGCTGTGAAAAAAAAACAAACCCACAACTGTGCAATTAGCTGTAAATCAAAAATGTGACCAGATTGTGTTAGAATAACAGATGATGTAACTGGCTTTTAATTTCTGGGCTCTTAGATTTACTATCCTAAATCATGAGTATAGATGAGTTATTTAGTCAGATTCAAGCATTCATCTGTTTTGCCCAAAGTTCATCTGGAGCTATTTAAACCTAAGCATTGAGATGAGGTAAGAGAGTCTGACAGTAATAATCTCTTGCAATTATTTATGTGGCACAATATAACCCTTAATATCCTGGTCTTAATTTGGAAATTAGTCAGTCTTCCAATTGTTTTAAAACGTCAGTCATGGGAATGCAACTTCTATGTTTTGAGCACTGTGATATTGCCTGTTTAAAGATACTAATCCTCCAGCCTGCAAAGCCTTAGGTCTTCTGTTAAAGAAATGTGTGAAGGTGACATAGAATACATCTGATACCAATACACTGAATTTTGTTTAAATCCTAAAATGTTACCGAAATATAGCCATTCTGAAGGTTTTGTTATGTATTGTTTATCTTAATTTATGTTATGTTTGCTCCATATTAAGTGGAGCAAACCAAAAGTTTTCAGCAAGACTACTACTAGAATGGTATTATTACTGACAGATAACACTCTTTTAAGCTAGCATTTACTGAGTTCTGTGTGATACTGAAAGCTTATACTTACTTTCACTAAAGCTTTATTGACACGTTTATTACTTAGGATATCTGGGACTTGTTTTGTCTGATCTCAGCATTAAAAACCCCTGTTAAGGTCTCCCTACTGAGAAATGGTTTCAGCAACTGAGATAAAATGTGAAGACACTATCTTGGAAATACTCTATTGCGTTTGCAGATTCTGCATTTTGTTTTGCTTTTTTTTTTTGTGAGATTTGCAACTGAAAAACAGAGTTTATAGTCTAGCCTGGAGCCTGTAAACCACATTAACATTCAGGGAAAATATCTTCTTTTACAAATCTAGAAAACAGCACTTTTGAACTGATTACTTAATTACTTCATCCACCCCCAAATGAAGATATTACTCTTCAGTACAGCTGGTCAGAAAATGCAGTGTAACCAGCCCTTCCTATGGAACTCAAAGATAAGAGCTGTGTTTTCACTGAATGTCTCCCTAGCATATCAATGAAGTAAAATTTTGTGCTGTGTGTACAATAAACATACTGCAAGAAATAACACATTTTTATGCACGACATTTTCTGTGAATATTTTTTCGAATTCAGTGGGAATCACAGTTGATCACAAACTGCATTATTAGAAACATTTCCCTTTATAATATTTAAACTTTTATTCTATGAGAAATAAACTTTGAAAAATATATCTCATCTATTGCAAAGAACCACTGTTTAAATTAAAGATTGGAGTCAGAGGGATTGAACCTTATAAAGAGGAAAGACACGGCTAAACAAGCTGATTCAATGAAGCAAAACACTCCAGTTTTGCAAAGAAGCAAAGTTCTTTCCTGGCTCCTCCTGAGCCCCTTCTGAGAAAGCAATATTCTTAACTCTGATCTGGCAAAGCAAAATACTAGGTGTCACGTTGCCTTTGAAAAGTTGACCTCTGTGTAGGCCACCTGGCTTTAATAATGGTGTAAATTTATCAAGATTAAGCTCTTCTGAAATGCAAAATCCCTTCTCACCCTCTGAAGACTCCGAATAAACACCAAAGCAACAAATGCAGGCAAAGTGCTGCATCAAGCAGATAAACAAATACCAGCTAAAAATTAAGGTTAATGCAGTGGCCTAACAGGAAACAAATGTGTGAAAGTTAGGTTAATGATTTATTGTTATCAATCAGAGTGGGCAGTTCTCAATTATATACACATCAGTAAGGTGGCTGTTATTCCTTTGACAGCATCTTCCTGTATATTAAATGTAGAAAGCACATATAAAAATAAAGATGAAATAATGAGCAAATCATCATTTAAAGAAAGTTTTTCACAGAGTAGAATTGTTCACATAATTTGTCACAATTCACTCACTGGCTGCAAAGGGAGGAGCTATAATAGCAAGTACCATACTCTCTTAGACTGCTTAACTTTCTTTTACTAACTCAATCTTCAGGCTTGTTATCTCAGTAGTGCTTTGAATGAACATCATGCAGATAGCCGATTCTGGAAAATGGAACAATGTTGAATATCTTTTTTGTTAACCATATAAAATTTAAAAAAACAAACAACCAAATAATTGAAGTGAAACTAACAGGTATATAGAATAAGAATTAATTAGCTCCTATACCAACACTGATAAGATCTGAGGCAACATTTAATTTTTAAAAGTACAAAAGACAGATCAGAAGAATAAAACTTTCTTCAAATCATCTTTTGAAATAGTACTCTAGAGCAAATAAAACAAAAAGGTTTACTTTTAACTGTTAATGGCAGTGGGCCTCAAAATTTTGGAATGTCAAGGTATTACTTTAGATAATGCCATTGGGCCAATTTTAATATCTATTTTTTAAAAATTCCCCTAAATTCTGAAATTGTAATAATTTTTGGTTTAGATCCAGTGCTTCGTTCTGTAAATCTGGAGTCCTCACTATGTTAACAAAAAAATTGCCAAAACAACGTTATTTCAGTAATGTCTCCTAAGGCTGAAGAGGAGTATTTCAGATAGGATAAATTCATATATATTTGTGAAATGATCACTGTTTCTTAGGGGGTCTTTTAGAACTGAATAACTATGATAACTATGCAGCTAGTTGTGACTCAGTTTTCACAAATTAGAAATTAAAACCCTGGAATTTTTTCTTGTTGAAAAGCCAAGAGACTAAAGATGATCTAGGATTACTGTCCAAAGGCAATTGCTAATAATATAATCTAGGCTTTATTAAGGTCTAGATTCATGAAGACATAAAGAAAGCAGAATGCCTGTTTCTGCTGCACTGAAAATGGGAATTCTCAGCCAACCAAATGATTTGAGGGTTCTTCCGTAATTTAACCATTAATGGATTGTAAAGAATTAAAGATTAGAATTTTGATTTAGTTTGAAAAGCAATAAAAACATGTAAAATTACTAGAAAGTGCCTGTAGAATTTTCAACACAAGTATTAGACTGCTACTTTTGTACTACAACTATCACTACTTCTTTTTACATGTATGAGGTTTTTTCCTAAACACCAAAAAGCAGCAGGCAAGGGAATACCAGAAATCTGGTAATGCCAAACAATTCTTTGCTGAATAGCAAATGTTACACTGATGAATAGCAAATGCTACACCTACAACTTATCATGGGAAAAGACTGCCTGGCTCTCAGAAATATGCCTTTGGGACAATAGAGAACCTGTCTCTGACACATTCTAATTAAAGAAAATATCTCAGCAACAAAAAATTTAAGGAAGTGTTTTGTACGGATTGGATATGAGTGTCTCCATGTAGCAGACTTACAAATGTATCTAATCACCATGCTGCATTATTTTAGACAATAATGTACCTTGGTTTTGGAGATTACTGATTAAATATATAATTTCCCTTTGCAGGAAAACGAAAGCATTAGCAAAAACAGTGTGGCCATGGCTGACCAACTCATGTGGACTAATTTACTTGTTACAGAAATGGTAGAAATTTTCACTAATAAAGGATCTCAGCCCTGTGCTGTTTTATGTTGCGGAAGGGCAGAAACTATTTATTCACATTCTGAAAAGAAAACAAAGAGAAGAAGAGGAAGAATAAATGAAGGGAGTCTGAGGGCATCAGGAAGGAAGTGAGAAAAGGGAGAAAGAAAGACTGTTGATGAGAAAACTTATTATAATGCACCTACATAAAGGTAATTAATTAAACTGAGACAGATTTGGGTTGTGTTCTCAATAACTCAGGAACACAATAGAAATATATGTACTTTTAACTGAAAAACTGAACATATAAATGTATAATTCAGAATATTCTTAGATTTTCAATCTGCCCAGGTATCACTTTCTTTTTGTTTTGGTTCTCTTGGTTTTATCTACTTCTTGTGCTCCTATCTCTTGTATTTCTAAAGACAAAACAGTTATATTCTAAGTTTTCAGCTTTACTTCATGATACCACCTTCACTCTTACTGAGGCTGATATTCTCTTCCTGTTTTCTACCTGAATAAAGCTCCTATTTTCCTATTCCATACATGTACTGTACATCACTGAAAGGAACATCTCAGATCACTGAAAAACAGGGTCCTGTTATTACAGTCAGCTGAGTTATAGAAAACCTCTCATTAAAAATCACGCTGTTTTACAATTCATTCTATTATTATTTTTAGAGAATGCTGTTCTTAAACCTTTGATGACAAGAAACCATCACATTTTCCATCTTATACATTCTCTGTGGAAGACTCATTCTATATACTTGTGCACTAGCAACTTTTAGATTTCCACTAAACTCAAAGTTTCTGTAGAATCCCTCAAAGCTAATTGTTGTGGGTTTTGAGTCTTTGTCTGTTACTAAGCAGTTTTCTTGCATCTTTTAAATTAACCTCTCAAGAGCTCTTTTTCCAAGACTACAGCTCTGTCCAGATTTCTCGCTGAATTTCCTATGGGTAATAATTGCTCCCCTAATCCTTCCAGTCAAATTTCTATTTGTGTGTTCTTTAGCTGCAACAATCACGTTGAGATATTTATCTAATAAGATAAGGATGTATATTTCTTTTCTATCGTTTCTACTTGATGGAGCTCTCAAAGGAAATTCCTGCACATTTCTTACTCATATTTTGTACATCAAATTATTGTTAGGCTGCCTTTTTTTGAATGAGATAATGAATCTACATTATGCATGATCTAGAAGACCAGAAGATATCAATCAAGAATTTTGTGCTATTCTATAAATTTAAGAGTTTACCCATGACATAATGAACCCTGTTGTCAGAGAAAACTCTAGCAGGGACTTCTCAAGAAAGTATTTATATTATTATTATTATTTTCTTCTAAAAACAAAGCAACGTGTTTTGCTAAAGCCTCAGTGTTAACATATCTGCACCTCTCTGATGTCCTAATGTCCAGAAAAATAGTCCACAAAACACAGGCACTCATGTACAGCCTGAGGCAGAGACACATAATGGGAAAACCAAAAATCTATCCCAAGGTTAAATTCTGGAAAACAAGTGATTAGAAACACAGTGCAGTATTGCAAGTGTAACAAGGGGCATCAAGTTATTTTAGTATTACACAAAAGTATTCACTCACATATGGCATCAAACTTCACCTAAAGTTCCCTAAATTAAGTTATATTCTGGCTGCACCGAAGATACTTCCAAGTCTGTTACTTTAGTTTTACTTAGTATGACACAATGCACTTTATACAGTTTATTAGTATTGGTTGCTGACAATTTAAAAGTGAACAAACAAGTGCATGACTTTATGCTGGAGGACTTCATGCCTCCTAAACCAGTGAGAAGGACTTCACTTTGGTTTGTCAGGGACTAACGATCAAAGCATGATGAGAAATGGAAGCATCAACAGCAGTGTGGAAGTACAGGGGACACTACACCTCTGTGGGATGTGGGGACTGCATTATTGTCATGGGAGGTTTTTTGGTCGTGTGAGGCTTATATCTGAGATGGTGTGGAGAAAATTTTGATGACCAGCAAACTGTCATGGGGTTAGCCCTTGCTGATCATTTGCATGGACACCAGCAGTACTCTTGGGTTACCCTTCTCATAGTAAGACACTACAGAGCTCGATGGTGACTTAAAGCCACATTACACATGGGCACAGATGATACCATCTTAATTTTTTTCAGCGAAGAGGAGATACCTCAAGTGCATATATGCAAATGTATATGAATTGGAAGACGAGGGATTAGAAATCTGTGCACTCCTATGCACTTCTACAATTTCCCTCAGAATAAAGAAATGTGGTAAAGGTAACTCACATATGGCTAGAGAGTGGTGATGAATGGACGATGGTTTTCTAGTGGGGACAGGCAGAAAAGGTGAAGAAGAAAGAGGAACCTAGCACAGGGAGAGAATTAACGCTGAGAACAGGTAGTGGGTACATTGAGTACTTACCAGGAAAATCAGAGGGCAGATGACCGTGACAGACATTTTAATGGGTGTCTGCTACAGGACACCAAGTCAGTAAGAGAGGAACCACTTCAGACATCTGAAGGACACTGTGCAAAACCCAATGCCTTTGTATCATAGGACACTTTAGCTACCCTAACAACTGTGAGAAGGGCAATGGGGTAGGAGCAAGTAATACAGATGATTCTGAGCTGACTAGACAGGTAAAATTTCTTAGACCTGTTGTATACTATCCCACTTATTCCTTCAGTTCCTTCCTAAGCTAATGTTGTAGGTATACCACTGCCTTCCCCGTCTTTGTCTCCTGGGCATGGACCTATGCTTTAGAAGTATTTCCAGCCCTGTCTCTGTCTCTTGCTTTTTCCTGCAGTCTCAGAGTAGTCCTTGACCTGGTTAATCCCTTGACTGAGACTCAAGGAACTCATAGTCGTCACTACCTGCTCAGCTCACCATGTGAGGTGAGAGTTGAGATTGTGACCCCAAGGGACAGCCCTGTTTGGCTTGAGACCATCTCCAGCTGCTGTTTTATCATCTGCTGAGGGCAGTCCCGCATTTATAGTGTAGTGGTGGCTCCAGTCATTCATGAACAAAGTGGATGTGGCTAAACACATTGAAAACTGAGTTTAATACACTAAGCCAGATAAAGCAGTTAGCATGCATACAAGAAAAGGCTGGGAAGGCAGAGTTTGTGCAGCCTAGATAAGAGAAGATTTTTGGGAGAGATCTTGTTGCTGTCCACAAGTACCTGTTGACAAGGTGTAGAGGATGGAATCAATCTCTTCTCCAGCACATAGAAAGAACTAATGAGCAGAAATTGCAACACAGGATGTTTGGGCAAGACATTAGGGGAAAAAAATTACCATCAGAATATTTGAATACTAGAAGAAGTTGTACGGAGAGGTTGTAGAGTTGCACAAAGAGAATGGAGATTCTTGGAGATACTCTACCACTGGAACTAAGCCTGACAGGGCCTTATATACCCAGTCTAGCTCTGAGCAGGGAGATGATAAAATGATCTCCAGAGGTCTTTCCAAAAATACAACATTGTATGATACTCTGATAACACACTTTGGAAGTAAACAGCAATTTCTGAATAACATTATGTCAGAAAATTATTTGCTATCAAAATTTAATCAAATAAACCTTTCCAAAATTTAGTGCTGCCTTATCATTTGAGTCTTTTCACTAGGAACTGTACAGTTTAGTCTAAATACTTTTGTCCTCAGTGTTACTTTTCACACACTGAAAGCCACCAGGATCAAGATAAGCAGTGTTCCATGAAGGTGAAGCATTTATATTACAAAGTAGGATTATATTGCTGTTAGAATAGAAGAAGATGCATTCGAGAGAAGTCCTTAATATCTTGTTTATTTAGTGTCCAGGAATGTTTTTAGTGTACATCAGGATGTGTCATGGTAATAATGTAAAACCCATTACAAATGCTACTCTTATTTATGTGTAGGGAAAAGTAAGTCTTCAAACTTGATCATACCGTAACAGATTGCATGGATTTTTATGTTCTAACTTTCTACCTTTGAATTTGTTTCCACATGGGTTTTCTTGGCTTAAGGGTTGCATACATGAGTAGCTAACATTGGGTATGTATGTTGCCCCATTGTCGAGATTCAAGATTCAAGATGTAGATTCAAGATTCATATATTTTTAGTGGAAACCACAAGTCTAATCTCTTTGTGTTGTAGTAAGCATAATTCTATTTAGGCAATCCACTAAATATATATCTTATACCAAGCTTATGGTATATGAATTACATATTTTTCAGCCTGGGATCTTGCAGTTTTCAGCACAGTTCCCCAGCTTTGGACTTAATGGAATTTACATGCCTTATATGAACAACACAAATAAGAAGAAATGTTTTGCAATAAGGTAGTTTTGATAGGACACACATTTAGTCTCTTTTGACAAAGAGTGTAAAATATCTTTTTGGGCAATGGAGGATGCTTGGTAACTTCAGGATAACACACATCTAATTTAGATCCAGTGAAATTGCTTTTCTAAATCCAACTCATTGACGGATATAAACCAAATGTACCTTAATTTTAAAAGTAAAAAATTGCAAGCACAAAGATTAAAGGAAAATCCAGTATAATTTAGCCTAAGACATGGAGATTGGTGTGCATTGAAGTAAGATTTATACAGCATGTTACAACTTTATTTGGATTTTCACAAACTGATGTTTGTAGATATGCAACTAATTAAACCAAATTAAATAGAAACACAGTACATAGTGAACGGGATAATTGTTCACATTCCTTAGCTTGGGAATATCCAAAACATTTGAGAGTTTAGCTGATCTTCCCTCATGAGAACTAAAGTTCTAGTTCACAAAACCATAAAATCTAACCTACCTGCCAGTTTAAACTGCAACATGAGCTGCTCGAAGAACCATAGCTTTGAAGGCATGGGCTTATTTTAGGACCCTTTATCTCTCAGGAATGACCATTTCATAGCTCTCAGACAGAGGCTGTTTCTTGAGAGCAAGCAAGTTATGAAAATTTATGTATTCAGTTCTTCAATAATGATCTTGTTCTGCTGGTGCTAAGACGATGCTTACCTTTAAGGACTCTCTTTTTCCTGAGAAAGATTTATTGTCACCAAAAAGATATCCTTAAATCCTACTGATGAACATATGAGAATGTATCCTATGGCATAACTTGTAAATCAGATTTTTGATCAGCCTCTTAAGGAGAGCATTGGTAGATGAGCCTCTGAAATGTTTGAGTTCAAAAGAAATACAGACACACAAAGTGTACTAGCTCCCAGGCCAAGATTCTTTGTTTGGTGGCTCATCTACAGATTGTCCCTTGGTTTACCTTCCTTGACTGGGGCTACTGCCTGACCACACTCTGCACAGACATTCTAGTTGTTACTATAGACACCTCAGCAGGACATGAGTTACGGATTTTCCAGTATAGTGAATGGTGAGATAACATTGCTCTGAAGTTCTCTTTTCAAGGGAGAACTTAATTTTGCCTCTAACTTTTCCTTAGTTACAAAGCAGTTTCAGAGAATTACATAGAAATATTTATGCCATTCAACAATGTAGAAAAGCATTAATTTTATTTAAATCTAGGTTTACTCCGGTTGCCAATTTTCAAGGTTTTCTTCCTTACATTGTGTTGTTAGTTTAGATGCAGTTTAAAACAAAGTTTGAAAAAATCCTCAAGGATGGAAATTCACACAATGAATCAATTTCCTTTTGAAAGAAAGAAGAAGGAACAATTTTTTTAAAAGTCTCAGATGTTGAAAATTTGGATACTGATTACAGAGAAATGAGCAAATGAAAGTCTGACACAAGACTATGAATTAAGACTATAGCAGAATGCAGAATAGAAAGATAAATGTCTTTCTTTTTTTTTAATTAACATTAATAACTGTTCTTACTATGTACACGGGAGAACATTAAATGCTCCTAAAGACACAGAAACTCTATATCACCTGAAATTTAATATTCTGCATTGTGAACCACCTCTAGAATACGTGTGCCATTAGGCTTCCACAAGTTGGTTTGCATTTAAGAATGAGGTTACACATAGCATGTATAAGATGCCAGGAGGGTCGTGTTAAACATTCAGTGAGGATCAGGTTCTCAAACTTCATGCTCTGTCTATGACAAACTCTCAGCTGAACACACAAAGGATATTTACATAGATGGTTTAACTTCCCTAGATATAATTCTAAAGATGGATTATTATTCCTATACAAAAACATACATATTGTGGGATCTCAACTGTGAAAAGGCAGGAAAAAAAGGCAAACAAATCTAACACACACTCAAAAAGTGTATGTAAGTATAAAAAAACCTCTCTTTGAGTAGCAGGTAGTATATTAATTATTGCTTTTATATTCATGAAATGTTCTATCTCATAAAAAGTGTGAGTTTTAGTGTTTTTTAAATTCTGGAGAAATATAAATACTGATTTTGGACAAGATATTTGTGCTAATTGAAAAATGAAGAAGGAAATATTACTGATAATATTGGAACCTCTATATAATTTTGAAAGAAATACATTTAAATTGATTTGACTGGTGTGTGTAAATTGGTTACCACAAGGGGGTAACTGCTTAAGTCCTTAGCAATTCAAAGTCTCAGTATGTAAGCAGATAAGTTGTACTGCAGGACTGAGAAATACATCCTATCTAAGCCTGGAAAGGTTGTTAAGGAGTGTTTTTGCCACAGGAAATACAGAAAAAGAGCTACAATCCAATGATTAAATGGAAATTGAAAAGGTCTGCTATACTCTTGGGAGAAGAAAGGCAAAACTAACAACTGTCAGCCTAGCTTAAAAAAGATTCAAAATAAGGAAGTTAACTATTACAATGAGGATGAAGTAACATAGAGAAGAAATTAAACATCTGTAAAGGGGGAAAGAGACCAAAGCAACACAGGAGATAAAATAAATTTTCAGTACCTTATGAAACAGATTGCAGATGAGTTTAAGACGGATCAGGGTTGAGGTTAACCTTACTAAGCCCATGGACACCTAAGCATTAGTTGACTTCAGTGTCCTTTGAATTATTCTATTATAGAGTGTCACCCTGACTAGGAATACAAACATATTTTTATTTTTTCTAGAGAGTATCTTGCCATATAACTGACATATAACCTTATACCAGGGTTTATTGATTAATTTCTTTTTGTGATTAAAAAAGTTATGGGTTTTTTTTCTAAAAGTGATAGTTTTGACACTTAAAAAATTAATTACTTAAGAAAATAATTTCTTTTGGATTACCTGTTCAAGATACTTGTAAAGAAGACAGAATAATATAAATTTGGTCACAAGGAATGTGAAATTGGTAGCTCTTCTTTTCAGATAGTGTTAATGGATACTGAATGAATCATCCAGCTGTTCTTAGCCCCTGGCTTCTAAAAGATAAGGAAACAATTGTACTGATGCCTGTTTAATAGAGACAAGCTGGGTAAGAAATATGATGCTGAAATATAATGACCATTTTACCAAATCAGTTCATAATCACATACGGAAAATTTTGCTGAGAAATAATGTCATATAGACCCTGAGATGTGAAGGGTTTATTCATTCTTTCTTCAAAATTGGAACACGTGTACAAGATATAGTTAGCTTTTAAAGCTGAAAGGAATTTTTTGAAGTGAGAAACTTCTACTGGGAATTCTAGTTTTATGAAAAATTGCAAATAAGAGAAAGAGTTGACAATGCTTCATTAACTCCCTGTAGGACTTGGGGACAGGATTCTGTAATCCCAGCTCTTCAACTTTTTTTTCTGGTATTGTCAACTGGGTCAGCATAAACTGACTGATTCTATATTAAAATTTGGTAATCTTGTTTCCTGGATTAAGATCTAAATTAATTTTCCAAGTAAAAAAAATAGCTATCACAATGCTTTCAGAAGAGATTAGTATTGTCTAAGTATTTCCTAAGTGTTTTTTTGTTATTCACGTCATAATTTATTTTCAAGATAATAGTTTTCCAAGCATTTTGCAATGATCAATTAATGCATTTAAATTATGAAGGTATCACATTTAAAAAAAGTTGATATGGAACAAAAAGATTATGCCCCCTCCCGCCCAAATATTACTAGAAAGAAAAGAAACAAAACCCTCAACCCTGAAAAAACCAACCAAACAGGAAAAGATGAAGTAGGAAAATCTGTGTATCTACAGCACTCAAACACACACACAATTTTATTTTCTGTAAAGTTGTTTTTAATATTTTTTTTTCTTTAATTTTTCTGTGTCTCCTGTAGTCAGCATGCAATTCAATTACGTTTTCCCTTTATAGTGGGAGTTTTTCCAGGTCATTGAAAGCTGTGCCCAATTTTGTCTGCTTAGGTTCTTTCATTCTCAGTGTGCATGTGTATGCCCATCACTATTTATCTTAATTTATGTGGTGGAAACCTTGTTTAACTGAACAGGGCTAGCTTTGTATCAGGGTTCTCCTCTGAATAAAGTACAAGATTGATAAAATATAAGGTTGGTGAAGAGACAGTGAGAAGAAAGGAACTGTGGGATGCAGGATTAGGGGGTCATTATGTAGCTTCTCTTCAAATAGGTATGTAATGTAGTAATCAGTGGTGAGAATGTCTTTGGTTCTCCAAACTCAGATGCTGGAGTTAGGAAACTATGATGTCAGGTGTGGCAACAGAGGTTATGTTCAGTCATTACTTCACTGGCAAGTCCTGTCCCATAAAGATAAAATAGCTTTCTCTTGAATTGGGCCTTGGAAAGGAGTTCAACAAATTTTCATGCTTTGTCTAGGACTATAAATTTGAAACCCAACCAAAAATTTTCCATAAAAAATGCACTCCAATAGCAAGAATTAGAGCTTGTCTCAATATTATGTCTGTGCTCCTGTGCGTTTATTTGAAACTAGAAGTTTGAAAAGTTTTGGGCTAAAAAATTCCCATTTTCCATTTTGGAGAGTAAGATACCACTTCAACCAGCAGTATATACTGCATAGAGAAAGTAAAGGTGAGCCCACGCTAGAAATTTAATACCACAATCCAAAATTCACAAAATTTTGCATCAGAGCATACCATTCCAAAGCCTCTAAACATGAGAGTAAAATGCAAAAGAGCTTTTCATGTTTCCTAAAACATTTTGGCTTAGTCTAAACAAAGGCAGGATGAGAAAAAATTGCTTCCACTGTGGAACTACTTCAGTTTAGAGGACCATATGTATCACTGTACAGTGCCACTTAACTGTGCAACAGAGAAGAAAAATGAGCTGGTAAGAACACTTGGCTTGCATATATTACCAGTTATTGATGAATTTTCTAGATATTAATTTCTCACAGAAAACAAAAAATACATTGATAATATGTGTATATTACTCTGAAAAGACAAATATGTGTTCTAAAAGTTTTTTTTTTTCAATCTAAATAATTAATTTAGCCACATTTAAAAAAAAGGTGTAGACAGCTCATAAAATATGAAATGAACAATGGACTGAACTTACAAACAGAAAAAAAAATTTGATTTCACGTATCTTTAAAACTTTCAATGCAGTTATGCATATATTAGTTAGTTATTAATAAATTTGAATTTGCTTATACTTGTATAAAATTATTAGAATTCAAATTAATTCTGAAGACTTAACAGGAAACATGGTCCTTTCTGGTATTTGAAGGACTGTAAGGTGTTACATTTTCTTTTCCAATTTTGCAGATAAATTACTTTTCCCTAAACTCTGGAAAATTTCGCTCTTCATAGAAGTTCCGAATTATTCCATCCAGCTATGTAGGATTATATTTTCTTTTTCTGTTCATTAATATATATTTTCTGTTATGTATCAAACTTCTTAAAAATACAATGTATTATTATTATAATATCAAAGGCTAAAGGGCTGCAAAAAGTTTTTTAGCTACTCAAAATGCTGATAGAAGTAACAATCTCTGAAAAGTCCTTGCTTTCCAAACACAGAAAAGAGGAGCTGAAAATCAGGTTAAGGCTTGGAATAGATGAAAAGAATTGATCTAGTATATCTGTATGCCTCAATTGTATCTAAACCTTTGTTTTGTACAGTGCTTTAGTAAAAAAAGGTAGGAGGTTGATTTCACATATGTTCATGCAGTAAATTAATGCAGTAATGACAAAACTAGACTGGTCAAATAGGACTTCACAAAGAACTATGAAAGCAGATGAAATATTGAAAAATAAGTAAAATAAGATGAAGACATTTAAAAGAGAGGCAAGAAAAAAATAGCAAAATTTTCTTTCTCTCATATTGCAAGGAATTTGAAGGAGATGTAGATGTCAAATATTACTAAATATCTAGATTGGAGAAAGGGTAAAATAAACAGAGGAAAAGAAGAAGAGGATTAATGATGAAGACTCAATAGGTGAAGGTAATAAAATGAAGAGATTACAAGAAACAAACCTAATTTTAAGAAAGATATTAATGAGAAATTGACAAAACTGCCATGGCCTAAAATAACATTAGAAGGATTTCAGAATAGCAAGACTGATAACTAGAAGTTGATATTAGAACAGAAAGATATATGAAAAATTAAGGAATATGTAATGAAAACTGATGGGACAGAAATTTATAATTTAAAAGCAGAACAGGAAACATGCCTTTTTTAATATTATCTGATCATGTCCTCATTATATTTAATTTAGAACAAATGATTATTGCCAGGCAGATGGCCCAGTGTCAGGCATGACCATGTGGTGGACTTAACACAATGACTCACTGACCCAGATCTTGCACACTTTGTTTTTGTCGATGATGGTATTGAATGTGTTGAATTGATCCACTGATTTAGCAAGTTTCTGGTCAGTGGGATTTTTTTTATTTTTTCAATATTACAGTGACTCCAATGTCCTGCCAGAAAAATGCTCCATCAATGGACGTTCTTGAAATCACCTAATAAAATACATAAATAGACATACAAAATGCACATTAGTTGCTGTACACTGTATAAGTCTATGGCTTAGTGTGTACGAGGCTCTTTGGTAAGCTGCAAACAATGAGATTACCCCTTAAAGCCTTTTGTTAGTTGTATATTTCACTTCCTGCATGTGTATTATCCTTTCACTCAAACGCAGATGGTCATCAGTCATTCTGCGATCACTCCATTACAATTATTTGTCATAATATCCACTCTGATGCAAAAATCAGTCGTCAGTTAACTTCTGGTCTTCTTTTAGATATTTGTGATATATATCTTTTAATGTGTAAATACACAGATATAGCACTGTATCAGTATGGATAACATTGTAACCCTGCTGATTTGCATTGTTTAGAAGAAAATTCTGCTTTCAGTTTTCTTTTAAACACACTCTCTACTAAAATTGTTAAAAAAAGTTTCACACATATAAGTTGGCATGAATTTTAAGGACATTGATGGAGATTATTTTCCTCTGTTAGTGATCATCACATTTCTCAGCAGTCAGGTGTGCTCAAATCTTGTGAATTTCATATTCAGAAAAAAAATCAGACTGACAGCAGTGGCATGTGTATTAAAAAAAATGCATTTAAGTTCCTGTAAAAAGCTATAAATCAAACTCCTTAACTCCATATTTTAATATATTAAAAAAAAAAACAAAAACTAATCAAGTAAGAGGTAGTAGATTAAGTAAGGATTAATAAATTCAGGAACAGGATCTTGTTTTTAATAAGGTATCTAAAGATAGATTCAGAGCATTTTAGAAATTCTTCTTCATTACCAACAATAGACTGGTCAAACGGAACTGCATACAACCTCAAAACCCTGAGACATGGCAAAGAAGCATGTTTGAGCACTGCTACGCCTGGCCCTGAAATGAACTGTTAATATGTAAGGTCCATAGGCAGCCGCTAGACCTATCTAAGTGAGGGTTGTGGTGATAATCTTTGGGTACTATTAAAACCAGAAACACTGTTACAGAATATTTCACGTTTACTTGTTGCACTTATGTCAGTTATCCGATAGACTCCAGAAACCTTTCTCATTATGGAGGACTTTTTACCTCTCTTGGTAGAATGCTTTCATGTAAGGCTTTCATTATCTTCTATGCAGCAACATTTGGTTCTGCTTGCCAGTATTTCTTTTTAAAGAGAAATTGTGGTTATGATCGGTTAGTAAATGAAAAAAAAATATAAATAGCAAACCCAGATGAAGTCAAGATTTTTAAGCAAACCTAGAAGAATATGTTTATTAAGAATTTTCTTTTGAGAAATTACATTTAAAAAAAAATTATTTTAATGCTTTTAGGCTTTCAATTTAAAAGGAATTAATATTGTCTAATCTACAACCTCACTGTACTTTTTGCTGAATATATAATAAACAGATAAATATATTGAATAAAAAATACTAGTTGATTTCTTTTTCATCTACAGGATGGAGAAATAGAAAATTAAATAATATGAAATGATTAATAGGATGGAATTAAGAGCAAGATGAATATTAGGATAGTTGGCTATTAAGGGGTTATTAGGAGAGTGGTGTAATCAGGAGAGAAAGAGTAAAAGTGGCAAAAAGAAATTACCAGAGAGTTGGAGAAAACAAGGAAATGCTTTAACAGTTCCTATGTAAAAGACCCAGATTCAGCCCATCTAACTTCAGGTACTTTAGTTTGTAGACTTAAGTTACACTAGGCAAATCTGGACCACAAATAAGAGGTAAGTTCAGGATTTCCAAACTAGCACTGGTGAGCACTCTGTAATGTGTGGCAAATAACTGGAAAGATATAGGAATATGCAGGTTATAAACAATTAATTAGGTTTGTCTGTCATCATTAAGATTCTGAGAAACTCCACTTATGCAGCTAGGCAACAATATGACAAATTCTAGTCTTGATGATAATTTTTTGAGGCATACATTATTGTTATAGAACAAAACTTATTTCCTAACTGGAAAGATTGATGAACTGTGTAATCAAAAATCAGAAAAATGCTGTATTTTTTATCCTTAAGAGTCTCCAGGATTTCAATTGTTATAATCTTTTTTTTCCAATCTGAAAAAAAAAATATTTAGAACAATAACATTTGAGTAGCCGTAAAAGCCTATGTACACACTGAGACTGTGCACTGCAAAGAAATAACCATTATAGCACTCTTGCACTTTTAAAAATAGGGATGAGGAATGTTAATTTGCCCATATGAAGTTTACTGTGCGAAAAAACATGAGTACGCTGCATGTGAAGAGAAAGTATTTAATTTGATGTAACAGCTTTTATAATTGAGGTATTCAACATAAGGAAAAGGTGATCTGTCTAACAACTGTACAGAAAAAGCCATTACATATTTATTCTAGAATCTTAAACTAGCAGGAATTTTATTGTTTTGCTTTTTTCCTCTCTAAGAGAGTATTATGAGCGCCTTCCTACACAATTAACAAGAAATGCTATAATTATTTAGTCATTCACCAGTCGTACTGGTGAAGTATAAGCTCTCTCTCAAAACAAATTATAAGATTAGGCTTGAGTCTGGTTTTTAATGTAATAGAAAATTTTAGTTAATAAGAAGATGTCAATCTTTACTGTATAGTGATTGGAAAGGCATCTATCTATTACCAGTAATAGGCCAGTGTGCCTCACCAGGTATGATCACTATTTTTTCACATTTCTACAAAAAATGTGTAATTAATTTTGAATTTCTGTGAGAAACACATATAATTTCCCTACAGAGGTCTGGAGTAATAGCATACTTTCTGTACAGCTTTTGTGTTATCTAAAAATTGCTAAACTCATTCTGGATTTGGGCATGAATTTCCCTTTCCCTTTCTGATTGATTCTGGAATTACCACATTTTTTCTTTCTCAAAGGAAATTTCCTGACAGATGGGGATTTTAACAGAATATCCCTTACTTTCCTCAGCATTGCTTGAGGGACAGAAAGAAACATAAGAACAGGATAGAAAGCAAATCTACTGTAAAATACAAATTCATGGGAAATACATTCAGGCCCTTACTCTAAGGGTTCCAGTGTTGACTGCAAGCTTTTCTGCACTTTTTTTTCAGAACCATCTTGACACAGACTCATCCTTAGAATTCAGGGGCTTCACACAGCCAACTTTGGGCAGCTTTCCCGAGTGTTTGCAGTGCATTACATCACCTGCTGAGTGGAAGGAAATGGTGATGCATTTGTGTTGTCCTAAATCTCTGTTGCTTCACAAGGTTCTAAAACTGGCATTTGTTCCACAATTTTTTACACAATTTTCTACATCTATGTTAAATAACAAACTGCAGAAATCATGACACCTTCTTCATTTCTCTTAATATGAGGCATCATCCTTGGAAACTGAGAATCAAGCTAAGTGGAGTTGATATGGCATGATGGCTCCTCAGAGTGTTTCCACCATAGCTCAAGTCATGCTTTAAAAATTATGGTGATTCTCAGGATTTGAGCACAAGTATTGACTTAGTTTATATACTTTCTGTAATTCTTTCAGTGAAATGAATCCTGAGAATATAAAGTGAGATTTGTGGGCTCTCAGAAAGATGAAATTTCAATCAAAAAACCCCCCAAATCCATAATGAAATAAACTACATAATAAATTCAATAACTATATACCTTAGTATAATAAACTTGGGACTTCAGGAGAAATGAATTATACTAAAGCAATCACATACTAATTAATAGAAGAGAATTGTATGAGTCACAGGCAGTGTATTACCATAATAATTACAAAAAAGCACTAATCTCATTAAACCAACCTGTAACATGATTATCAGCTCACAGAATTAGTGATGTCTGCTTCTCATACAGTAGAGGAAACCTCATATGAAACTACTAATTATAACCAATGCAACAGAAAAGTCATGTATATTATTATATTTTTGGTGGCTTTAATAAAAGAATTTTCTTTTCTTATAACAGAGGAGTAAGAAATCAGCTTTCACTAGTATCTGCAAAGTTATCCTCTTAATTACATGTAACTGAATATTCTCAATTTTTAAAAATGTTCAATTTTTATTTGTACTGAATAGTAAACACTTTATATTGGCTTTCTAAAGATGCGTTGCCAAAGCTATTTGTTCAGGGAGCCTTTCTGCTGAGTATGCCCTCATGGCATCATGCATAGATACCATATATCTCAATACTACTGGTGCCAAAACAACAAAGTGAAAGATACAGAAAGGAAACTTATTTATTAAGCACTGCACATGGAAGTCGGGAAGGCAGCTATAACCATGTCTCGTTAGTTTCTTTTTTCATCTGTGTTTTCTAGTTATTTTTCCTTTAGGGCAAGTCAGAGAATTAGATTAAATTTAAAATTTGTCGCAACAAAGTGGAAGTCTGTGTCCATAGTGCTGGGAAATGTATTTGTAGTGTAAATCCAAGATCAAATGCATACAGGGTATCTATATATGCTCTGTAATGTTTCAAGAATGTTTGTATTACCAGTTACTTAGGTTTTTTTCTGCTTGGTTAAGGGGTCTGCAAATCTAGACCCAGTGAGAATAATGTGCATTTATTTCAGTTTCATCAATGGCGTCTTGTTAGGTATGGGCAAAGCTAAACTACACAATACTTTCTCTATCTATCTATCTATCTATCTATCTATCTATCTATCTATCTATCTATGTGATAAAATAACACTCGTATTTTCTAGATAGTATTTTTGTAAATTTTATACCTGTCAAATGATGCATTTCTATGCAACTAATAAACCAGACAATATTTAAGGAAAATACTACAATACTTGTTTTACATTCTTGCTCATATCTAGAAAAGTTATTTTTTAAATCATGTTATTAAAATACTAGGAAATGAAACTTTTACAATGAATGTCAAGCAGGAAAGCGGCTAATCTACTTGTGTCTGTCATCTGTTTCATCTTTTTAAAACAATCCAAATGAACAGACATCTTGTGACCAGCACTGAATATTTTGGCTGGAAAATGCTTTCCTGCTTGGAAATAGATATCTCTGTTTCATGTGATCCTTTATTTTTCATAAATGTCTTGACATTCATCTTGCAGTGGGAGGACATTACCCAGTGACAATATTCATCTCCTTTTGACATTATCTCATAAGTGAAATAATGAGTAGAAGGAAAAGAGTAGCAGGTTGTAAAAATTCTCTCCTGTATTATATGAAAAAACAAATACATGAGCTGGAATTAATTGTGGTTTGTTGAAACAAGTATTACACAGAAAAATTAGGAAAAAAACAAACACAGGATCAAAAATAAGATAAATCTTGTAAAGGGCTTGGTGGGGGAAGATAAAATATCTTGAAATGAATAAAAAGAAAATAAACTATTTAATGACATAGCCTTTTTTCTGGTAGGTAGTAGGTAGCTGACCTACTATTAGGTCTTGTGAATTTTAATGAAATTATTTTAGAATTATAAGGAAGTCCTTTATTAAAGGACTTTTCAGTGGAATTATGCTAATTTTCTTCAACTGACCTGATTTGTTCAAGTAACTCCTAGTATTCTAACTACCTACTTCAATTATTTTAAGATTTTGTATTTTTGGACAGGCTGCCTGTCTGATACCTTAAACAAATGTAAAGTCTTGTACCATTGTTCTTTTACTAACGTTTGTTGACTTGACATAAGGTATTTTGACGTTTATAGCTAACAAAGGATTTTTAAATTGTCTCCTGAATGTCTGGGTCATTTGGTCTCTATGCTCCTCAAGTCTTCCTCTGGAGTTACGGTGTAGCAAAAGTTACTTTATATTGTAGCAAAAAGTTCAAATAGAGTAAGAAAGTTGTGTATAAAGGTATACAAAGCTGCTAGAGATTGCCTCTACGTGGAAGGCATTTTTGGCTCATTTGAAGCTGAGTATCAAGGAAGTGCATACAAGGAAAACCTCTGCTGAGTGAATTTCTTCAGAATTTGCTTTTCCTACAACTGAACTTTGCATTTTGTGGGTGTTAGAGAAATTTCCCACGGTTTAGTGAACTTTCTGGGGGTAGAGTAGAACTAGCTTTCCCTAACAAGGAGAGCGAGCTGCTGCTGGCTTTTGTTCATTCTCTTAAAGTATGGTTTCAATCTTACAGCATCACTCCTTTTTAGTATCAAGCATGCCAGCCTACAGCCTCTTACAAGTCCTCTGTGAAAATTGATTCACTGGTTGAGAATCAGTCCAGTGATTTTACCACAAATCACAATGGATGGTATTATTGTCTTCATGTCTTAGCTAGGAAAACACATTGAAGATTATTAAATTACTTGAACCGACATGATATCTCTGATGTAAACAACTTAAAATTTTACTCCTACTAAGATATGAAATGTGCAATATTATGCATAGTAGCTAAATATTTTCAACTAATGGAAAAATATCTCTTTTATATAATCTAAAAGTTAGAATATATTCTGAAATACTGGTTAATTTCAAAGTGTTCTTCAGTTTCTTTAGATTCTAGAATAATAGGCTGTGTTTTATGGGAAATTGCTTCATATGAAGCCTGGCTGACTTGGGAATAGGCTGCTTAGGGAGGTGGTTTAGTCACCATCCCTGGAGTTATTTTAAAGACATGTAAATGTTGCACTTGGGAGCATGGTCTAGTAGTAGAATTGGCAGTTCTGGGTTCATGGTTGGACTTGATCATATTAAGGGACTTTTCCAATCTAAACGATTCTATGATTCCATAAAGTGATGAGAGAAAACATTATATGAGAATATTTTTTCCCTATGAGGGAACTAAGTTTAAGGCTAAATGCAAATAATAAGAAACAGTGGAGTATATAATATTATTAATGAGTTGGATATCTTTTCTTTGTTGTAACTTACTGGCTTTCTAGACTAATAATTTTATATTCTTTTAATAATATTGTTAATAAATACTAATTCATGTGCTTGGACTTTACACCTATGCTTTTGGTACCATCTTATGACTAATTATCAAACACTGTAGATTTTAATATTACATTAAATAGGGAATTTGACTTCCCTGATAGGAAACCTCTTTTGTATTTGTATCTCCATAAGCTTGTATTTGGAATTTATATTTACAAGTTCTAAAGCAAAATTTTAAAAAAAAACCCCATCATAGTATATGACCTTCTTAGTGATGTACCAGAAGTGTCTATATTATTACACTGATAGTTACAAAAGAACTAGTTGTTTTCTGGGAAAAAATGTGTGTGCAATTTTTCTGTCTGAACCTAATCTGTATTCCAGCTAAGGAGCTGTTTCTTAGTCTGTGAAGTGGGAGAAATAAGAACATATTGACAAGGACTTCTGCATGAAGTCATTCAGAGTTCCTCATTAAACCAGCGTGTTTTGAGGTTGGAGTACCTATCATTAATGTCATTATCCTTGTTCCTTAATTGCATTCTAGTACAGAAGACTCAAGGCAAAAAACTGAGTCAACCCAGAAAAAAACTGCAATCAAACCTGTCTGTGTTGAGGTTCACGATTGTACCTCTGTTAACCTGTATGTTATGTGAGCTAAATTTATGCAATGCATATCAGAATGTGAAAAAATAAAGTTTTCAGCTTCGGTTAGCTTGCATTTGTTATGAGTTTTCAGGAAATGATGAGTTACTGTTTAATTAACCCTAATAGAAGCAGCTATGATTTCAAATACTGAATTATGTCATCTAGTTTTTAAGTCAACAGATGTTGACCTTGCAGTGGCAAAATCTCCCTCAGCAATATAAACCTAATCAGCATTACACCTTTCACTTGCATGAAAAGAGCACTATCTAATTAGAGAATATGCTTTTAGAAAATGAAGGTTGAAGGTTAAGATTTCATTTAGGATGCATTAGCTCAAATATGCCTTTGGGCTATTCCCAGTAGCTAGGCTTTTTATCAATTCTCTTAAAAAGATATGGAATGGATACTCCTAAAACTAAAAAGAAATTGATTCAACAGTATGCATGAATTCATATTCAATTTTTGTAGGAGTGGTCCATGATGAATTGAAGGTTCAGACTATATCTTCCTTTGAATACCAGTATTCAGCTTCACAGAACTACTGTATGAACAGCGTTAATTCTGAGATACAAACAATCATAAAAAACCCATGGATTTCAGGCTTGATATTGCCAGGAGAAACAGACTCAAAGGTCCGGCATGTTTATAGTTTTGCTCTAACTAACACTCAATATTCCACACTAGTATTTCCTGGCATCTTTGTGGCAGCAAGCCTTCCACTGGTACTCCCTGCTACTGGACTCACTCTTTCTCAAAGGAAGTCCCAGGTGCTTTTACAGCTACCACTTATATTTTTGGTGTTTTATACTTTCTTTAAGGAGATGGAGGTGGCAACAAGATTTCATATAAAACCCACCTCTTAATTTTAAACTAATTTTAAACTAATAGCCAAAATTTTATTTCCTTTATTGGCTAAAGTATTTAAAGCTTAGTGAAGCCACTTCACGGATTCTAATATTAGCTAACTATTGTAATTAAAAGTTCCTTAAAGTAAGAAAAATCACAGCACATCGAAAAAAATAAGAATAGGTAAACTGTTTCCATTAGTAGAAGAAATTCTGTGTTANAAAAAAAAAAGTTCACTGTCTTCTGCTACTGCTAAATGCTTTGGATCTCTGCAGAAAATGTGCTTTTTCTGAACCAGAACACCTTTAAAAAAAAAGATTATTTCAGCATTTTTAATGGTCAATTTTCTACATGAAGCACTCAGAAAACTGTAGAAAAAATCAGACAATATTTTCTACTTATAAATTCCTTTTTTCTCATTGCAGCTGGATAAGTTGTGATAGAAACATAGTATTGTGGGGAAATAAAAAAAATGAGAAGAGAAAAAATCGAAGGATGCCTTCCATGCTTTCCTTTATTTTGTTCAACAGAATGAAGGTATTTTGATATTTATAATACCAGTTAAAAGATAATACAATGCAGAAACTAAGGTTAACCTTCTCCCACCTGAAAATAACTGCAGAGAACAAAAGACAAGGTTGGGATTTTTTTTAAAATGGTTTTGTAAGGTTCTTCTGCATAATTTTTGCTTCTTTATGTGAGATGTTTCTTTCAGTTTAGCTGCTATCACAACATATGTTTCTCGAATGTCAAGATAATGATTCAATCTTTTTACAAATGGGTTGTGTCTCAAGGACTTGAGTTATTACTATGACTAAAACAATATGACTACTTTCCTCATAAATTCACAGCAAACTCTATTTTGAAGTCTTAAAGCAATTATGATCAGTTTAACACTGAACTTTAGGTTATGTTTGAGAGGAGCAATAGGTCATCTTAACTGAGATGAATATACATCTGAACCAGACTCATACAAGCCTCTTTGCACAATTTGTGACATTATTCATGTTTGCTTGAGAGCTCTGAGACAAGAAGGCTCCTGGGAAGTGGCTAGAAATTTGCTCCATGTCAGAAGTGTAGCATCTCTATAGGAGAGTAACATTTATGAATAAGAAACATGGCCTGGTTTGGTTTGACACTGGCATGTCATTTTAAATTAGTACTGCGATTCTTTCATCTGCATAGATTATATTTACTTCTCTGACAACAATTTTCAAAAGGTAGTTTATATATATCTGGAGGCTTTTATGTCTCATTGTATGAAAGGAAATGGAACTTTTGTCACTTACTAGTTAAGTGATCTGCCAGCTCAAGACTTGTGATATGAATAAATAGGCCTGTATGCTATAATGTACTGCTGTGCAGGATATTTCAGGTAACTTAATAAGTCAGCTGTGTGTATGCATATCTACTTAATGTTTGTACATTAATCACGCTGTGTTTATAAAATAGTTTGATAAATGATTGCATAAAATTGACATTGCAACTTTCCAGGCAGGTTGTACTGACAACATTCTAGATCAAGTTTGCCCTGAAAAGCAACCCTGAATTTTTAATTACCACTATCCCAACTCTGCAGATAGAATTCAGCCTCAAAATTGTAATGCTCATTGCATGCACTTGAGTTGAACAAATGTAAATAAAAATAGAATCAGGTATGTAACTTGTCTAGTACAGTATCTTTTTTTGGATATAGAAACCTGAAGAAGAGGTACAGGTCCTACAGTGATGAGAAGCACTGAAGAAACCCCAAACTCCTGAAAAAGCCCAAGTATGGATACTGGTAGCCAACAGCCAAGTATGATTGATGAAGACATGTCTGTTTAGGGAACATGCAGAACTAGATTTAGAAGGAAAAACCCTTTATTAATTTATTTACCTTTTAGAGAAGGAGAATGCTATTTGCACATAGATTTGATACAAACATGAAGAAGAATGTGCTGTAAACTTCTAAATATATGGGTGTTCTCCAAGGTTCAATCATGGCAGTTTTACATAGAAGACAATGAATCCGACAAGAACATCCTGAGTCAGAATTGTCAAAAAACATGCACTAATATTTGCTGAACCCCTTATTTAAAGGATATATTTATCTCTAATAAAGTTAGTCTAAGATTTGTCATCCTTGAAACTACTTTGCCCAAGAGGAATCTCATGTGGCTTCATCTAACATATCAAAGTACTGGGACAAAAAGAAACTTTCAGAAAGTTTTACAATCCTTCTAGGATAAGAAAAGCAGTTACTAACACGATTAGTTTTTGTCGCTTAATTGATAATTATGGTAAAATCAAAGCAAAATAGTCCCCCATGCCCCCCAAAGAAATTCCTCCTTCAGATTTTGAATAACTTTAATTTCAAAACTTTTCAGAGATTAAGTAAAATCATAGCCATGAATATGAGATCAAAAATAGAAATTTATTATTTGTATGATTTCAGAATTTTAGAAAGTAAATTAACAAATGTAGAAACTTTTGTTACTTTTGTAACACTATTGTAGTACAGTGTTAGGATGAAGAAAGTCAGTCCATTCCTCTCATTAGCCTTAAATTTGTTTAATTCTATTAATTCATTCTGAATTTCTGACTCAAGGATCTCTATAAATGGCAGCATATAGAATATTTACTGGACTGTTCTAGATAAAGTTCTACAGAAAAGACTTAAGTTTTGCCATGGATTATTTAATTTTTATGCTAT
>VZRQ01002120.1:167607-202603 GCA_013397975.1 Machaerirhynchus nigripectus
TGTATTAATATATCTTCTCCAGAATAAGGGCGGATGAGACATCAAAAAGTTCTACATTGCCTGCATGGGCCATCAGTAGAGGATGATTCTAATACTGATCTAGAAGAATGTGCTCCCCTCTTTCAGCTAATTAGATCTACTTACTAGAAGATTGAGAAAGAAATGAGTAAAGCAGAAAAAGACTATAAAACGGAACGTTTATAAAAAAATACATTCATTTGACCAGTGAGATATCTCGCTGATTGTTTGGCTAATATTATGTATGTGTCAATTTAGAATCTATCTGAAAGGGAATCTATCTATCTAGATGTTTTCTATCTAGAAAACATCTAGATGTTTTCTAAATTATAGTGTATCATATACTGGAGAAAAATGCAAATAAAATCTATGAGACAAATTTGCCTGATGACAGAGACATTTTACATGTTTTATGAAAGAAAAACAAATTTTATGTAATAATTATTATTTTAAAATATTTCAGAATTATGAAGTATCTTTCACAAGTATAAGTATTCCAGGCAATCTTTCATGGCAAAATAGCATGGAAAAAAAGGTTTGGGTCAAAAATGGAAACTGTCCTTGATAACATAGCTCCAGCTGAAAATGAAAAATAGTCCAGTATTTTTATTCACAGTAAACATTAACGATTTTACTCAACATTACCAGCCATTGTGAAAACAAAGTAACTTTGAAAAGAAAGAGACCACAGTGTTGGAAAATATACAGAATGAAACAAATGCCTTCTGGTACCTGAGCCTACAAGAACATGTAGTGACTGGACAAGGGGGAATGGCTTTAAACTGGAAGAGTCTAGGTTTATATTAGATATTAGGAAGAAACTCTTCTCTATGAGGGTAATGAGGCAATGGAGCAGGTTACCCAGTAGACTGTAAATGTCCCATCCCTGAAAGTGTTCAAGGCCAGGTTGGATGGGGCCCTGAGTAACCTGGTGTAGTGAGAGGCGTCCCTGCTCATGGCAGGGGTGTGGAACTAGATGATCTTGTAAGGTCCGTTTCAACCCAAACCATTCCAGGATTACTATAAAAATTAGGACAATATAATGTCAGCTCAATAAACAACTTAATAGATTGCAGACAGCACTGCCATCAAGTCAGCCAAGGGCTTAGAAAGAATTGCTATAGTGCCACAGATACACTGACTGAAAATGAGAGATCATTGCCTGTAATGCTAGCTAAATAATTTGCAAAGCAATATAAAAGCACAGAGCTGCAGTAATAAGAAATTTTATATTTTCACTGTTCCACAATAGTGGGAGAATATGGGATCATTTCCCATTATTTCCAATATGAATGATATTAAGTACTTGAAGAACAAATTGCATTCGCTGAGTGCCTGTTGCAATAGGACAAGGGCTCTTGTATTTAAAATAATAGAGCTTCAATTTAGATTAGATATAAGAAAGAAGATTCTTAGAATGATGGTGCTAAAACACCCAAACAGATTGCCTGATGGAAAGGTGGTGAATATCCCATCCCTTGAAACCTTGAAGGTCAGATTGGATGGTAGTTTGAGCAATTTCATCTAGTTGAAGATATCCTGCCTTTGGTGAAGATGGTGGACTAGATGACCTTTAAATGTCTCTTCCAACCCAAACCACTTTATGATTCTAGGAGTAAAACCTATTCTGTGATTCTGTGATTCTGTGATTCTGTGATTCTGTGATTCTGTGATTCTATGACTCTATGATTCCATGATTGATTCTATGATTCTATGATTCTATGACTCTATGATTCTATGATTCTATGACTCTATGATTCTATGATTCTATGAATAAAACAGTGAGTTGTAATAAGGCATCAAGTGTTCTGAAATCAGCAGAAAATTCCAGCTGACTGTGCCAATAGAGTAAGTTCCACAGAGGCAAGACTGTATTTGACTTCCAACACTTTTGAGGAAAGACTTACAGCCCAATGTATCCCAAGGTAGCTGTATTAGGTCATCTAAGAATAAATTACCCGTGTCTCAATTATTACACTGAAACTACTAAAAAAGGAACAAATGCTTACATGAGGCAGGGAAAAAACCCGAACAATTTAGCTGCCACACTCTACAAATAATTTCTGAGTATGTAAAAATTTATTTTTCAGAATTTTTAAAATGCTTCTGAGAGACTCCACCAAAGACTGCTAATATCCAGAAACCAGAAGGATCCTTCTGTCACATTCTAAGCCTCCAGTTCTATGTAATATGTAGGTAGACAGAGCAAGGTGAGGACTTGGTCGTAAAGTCAAAATTCATCTCTTAAACATGTAATTTCTTGTGAAGCAACTTTTTCAGGTTATCCTGTTAAAAATATCAGTAGTATAAATATGAAAGAGAATGGCCTAAGCTTTTGCAAAACCAAAATAAGTTTCTGGCTTTGAAAAGCACGTAACTGACTAAAACAGTGTTTCAAAATAAATAGTAATTCCAGTGCAACTGTCGCTTCAAAATTTTTCAGTTTTCTTGCCACATATTATTATTTCTGACCTGCGTGTTATGCTGTTAAATGATGCTGCATAAATTGGTATTTTTCTCCCAGGGAAATTGAAAAAACCCTAACAAAATCCTTCACTGATCTTATTCTTTTCAATTTTCATTTTGGAAACATGACATGGCCTGCTACTGTCAGTTTAACATGGAAATAAATAATCATCTGACAAATCTATCATATTTTGAAATTAATATCAATAATTCTCAGTACACATCTCACATAAATGCTCTTGGGAGTTTGCTCTAGACACACCTTTTACAACATTTGACAGAAGATTTCCACTGTTAATTCTCAGTGATGCTTACAAGTTTCTGTGCTTATTGTAACTTGGGGCTTTGGATGTTTGTTCTGTTAATTGTTAAATTGAAAAGAGCATAAGCAGGTGATATTTTTGTCTGTTGGGCATTTTCAACCTCTCACAAATATTAATCTCTATAGTCCATTTTATATAACAATGAAAGGCCAAAGTCAGAGCTTTTCCTTTATTACCCAGATAAATGAACAGTAAAAGCCAAACCAACCATGTAATAAAGGCAGAAGATAAGTTAAAAAAGAAGCAAAACCAGATACAAACCAAAAATCCCCACCTTGCATTATGATTCATGGATTCTGCATTCTTATTAGTGCTATAGATAGTAATTTTCCATAAGAAATATGACCTTCTAAGCTTTGGAAAAAATACTGAAATTCAACTACTTGTTTGAAGGTGACAATCTCAGTTTGATGCACAGTAATATATCCTCCCAATCATGGAATTCATCAGACATCCTTTTTTTTTTGTGAATAAGGTCATTTTCAAATACGAGCAAGTCTGAAAGGACTGGTTGGCACTTAATGAATTTCACAATGAAGATGAAATGCCAGATGTCTTTGGCTGCAGATGCAGCTTAGATTACTGCTGTGTGCACAGTCACTTGGGTAACATCGGCACAATGCTCCAACATAAAATGCTACTGTATAGTGATTTGCATACCTTGTCTGGAGTCAGAATAAGGTTGGTACTAACTTTGGAAGAGGCTAGTACACCTTCAGAGGTCAGTACCTCGCCATGGCTTAAACAAATGGGGAGACAGATGGCTCCTGTGATGGTCTTAAAAATACCATTCAACATTATGGTGTATTATTATGATTCTCTGCCCTTCATACAAAGATCAGACTGTCTCTCAGAATAATAAATATACAACTGAGGGTGTTTTGAAGGCCGTTTCTCTTCTAGAAAGAACTCACAATTTAGGAATTCAGGGTAATGCTGTGAATTTTTATGAAAAAAACTGAAAAATAAGGCACATCTTTGTTTTTCTCTAGTTTACCTTCATGACTTTAGGGAGAATTTATCTATTTTGATTTTAAAATCAATAATTTATCTTTTTTTTATAAACAAATATTGTCTTGTCTTCTGTAATATTTTGAATATTAAATTAATTTAAAAATAAACAAATTGTATATGCAACCTAACACTGTGATCTCAAATTTTTCAGTTAGATAACTATACACTAAAGTGCTATGAAAAAAACCCAAATCTGTTAGACATAAAATTCTATAAGCTAAAGATTTAATGCTAAATTGCAAGCTAAATTTTCATTTCTATGTAAATCCTGAAAATTTTTTCAATAAATTTCTATTTAACAAAACAAAAGTCACACTTTCCAGATAAATTAATTGTTTGAATGCTTTTAACATCTAAAATTGTAAGTTAAGGAGATTGGTTTCTTTACTATTTCATAGACGAATTTAGTTTGAACTGATAGATAGTTTAAATGAGTAACTGCAACCAAATATACGTTTAATCTCCATGTCACACATCATTACACTCATAAAAGTCTATAAAGTTTAGATTCTTGTTACTGTGGATGCAACATGATTTCAGTAGTTGCTACTGAGATTATGTAATCAGAAGGTTTCATATTTACTTTGATTTAAAACATTTATGTCAGTATTAAGTGTACTGACATGGCACAATTTTAATTAAAGTGACATTTTCTCATATAATATGTGTATTTTCAGAACTCATTTCCCCAGTGTTCTTGGTTCTCGGTGATACTCAAAAAGACCCTGTAATATACTGAAATAACTCCTAGTGTAAGGTAACAGCTGAATATATAGAATTTTATTTCATCACAGCATAATGAATTGCCTCTGAAATGCTTGGTTTCTTCTAGTAGGACACCCCCTTGTACTTCAACAGAAATAATCATGCTTTATATAGGTGAATCAAACAGAAAGTGTTAATTATTTTGTAACTGAGATATTGGAGGAAATAGGAGGAAATCTATCTTCAATATAGTAATTTACATATAGGGACAGGTAGTAACAGTAGATCAAGAGATTTCAGGACAGAAAGGTGCTGTAAACTTTCTAAATGTACTGAACAACAAGATTGATGTGAAATGGTCTATTTCTCAAGTGGAAGATGAAGCGGCTGGAGATCTGTTCTGTCTGATACCACCTGCCAACTGCCTCAAGGTTTGTTACAGCGAAGAGGAACTGAAAGCATACAACAAATCTCAGATAAAGGCTCTTCCGCGTAGCATTTGTATTCGATGTATTTGATGTATTCCAAGTATTATGATGGATATTGCGCAAGAGTCCTGGTACAGGGTGACAATGGGACATTTGATAATCTCACCGTATTGAGCGGAAAACATCTGGACTCAGCGGCATGTGGACTGCAGCTTCAGTGGAATAATTCAAAGCATGCTGCCCACCATTAGGTCCATATGTGCATGGTTCCCTTTAATGTTATTTGCAAGCATGACAACGAGAGCTCTAAGCACCTTATTTTTTGATGTTTCTGCAGTCTTGCAGCTATCTCCATGTTTACAATATGTGGATACTTCAAATTCTCAGAATGTTCAGAAATCACCTGCTGCACCTGCCCTAGCAACAGCCCAAGTTGAAAATACTCCCTTAAAAATTAAGAAGATTATTAATTTGATTCCTGTTTTGAAAATAAAAAAGGTTTTAACAAAAATATGATCTAGGACTGCTATGTGAAGTTATCCACAATTCAACAAAGAAGATTTGCAGTAAAGAAAAAAAAATTCCTTGCTGTTTTTTTTTTTCCCTTAGGAATATAAGATACACTACATATGAAGTATGAAACAAATACACAAAAACAAGATACTTTTAGTAGTTCACTCAGAAATATTAGAGGTATGGCAGACCACTTACCTCCTACCCTGCAAATTTACATCAGTTGCTACATAAAACAAAAAACAAGTTCAGGCAGCTGTGGCATGAACCAGTTTTGGTACCCTATGTCTTTTGCTGTGTTTTTCATGTTCATGTGTGGGGAAAGATAAAGCAAGTTTGAAAACAGGAAGAATGATATACAGTTTTTTTTTTGATTTTTCATATTGGCTAGGGAAAATAAAAAAACTTGAAAGCTGTGAAAAGACTATTTTTGCTCTAAGAAAGAAGCAGGAGCAAAGCAAGGCAGTAAGTCAGTCAAGCACAAAGATAAGGCACCTGCTGTGGCTTTGGAGAATTATAACCCTACTACATCACACAGAACCAGCATCCAGGGCCTGCAGAACTATTTAGAATCTCAAACCTCTCATGGAAGGGTAAGATTCAAAATTTGACAGGTGGAAGATGCCTATATCCAATCTGACTTTCTGAAGAAACCTCAAATCTGACAAACTGATTCTGGTGTCTAAGAGGGAAGGNAAGGGAAGGGAAGGGATAAATAGCATAAGGTCTTGATGCACTAGTGGAGATGATTTAGAATCAATGTGGAATGCAAAGAACAAGGAGTTGGCAAAACCCTTTTGTGAAATTGAGGAGTAGAAGACCTTAACACAAATGTCTATTTACTGTCACAGTTGATGGTACTGAAAAGGGAGACAGTTTTAAAAGCAAGTTTGGCTATTCAGGGTGTGGTGNGAAGAAGTTCTGGAAAGGAAGACCTCAATATAGAAATGGATCAGTTATGAGAAGACACTATGGATTTGAGGGTCAGCAGGGAAAATTATTAGTTGCAACTGTGGGACTAAGATAATAATAAAAAAAATTTAGGACACATTTACAGGGCAAAAAGGAAAAAAAAGGAAAAAATATAAGAAGAAACACCATTATTAGATTCATATGTTTCTTGAAAAGAAAGAACAAGGAGCAGGGCTAGGCAAGATAGCACTTTTAAAAGAAAATTTTTAATGGTGGGAGAGGGAGATGTATGTTATTAAAGAATTATTCTTGACAGCAATAAAAATTATGAGATATTTCAAGCATCCGCATAAAGACTTCCTGCCGTGGTTACCAACACTGAACTTTTAGGTTCCCACTCGCCTATTTTATCTTCAAGAACTCTGAAGGGATCATCATTCATTAACTTTACCAAACCTGTGGAATGGTTTGCCATGAGCTAAAGATGAACAGTAGAAATAATTATCACACACTCTGGAAAAAATAAAATATTTGAAATGAATGGACAGAAAGATATCACAGTAAACATAATAATTTCTTCTTAAAGAGGAAAATAAGTATACTGTGCCTCTAAAATTACAATTTTTGCTCTGTGTTGGCTTGTGTGGGGGGAACTGTGTGGGCTGGCCTTGGACCCTGTCTCCTTTTAGCTTGCCTTAACTAGTGTCTAGCAGCCAAGTAACCATCATTGAACATAGAGTTGCAGTGCTCTCAGTGCTGAATGTGAACAAGGGCAGAGGCTCTCAGAAACTCCCCGTGTGACAACAAAAGACACTTATAGGTAAGCTCGGGAAAGGTGATCATGTACCTTCCAGTCTTTAGCTGGGAAACCACAAAAGCAAAGCACACGGGGACACTGACATGTATAAAACAATATCTGCCCTGTCAGCTTCAACAGTGAAGACTTTAAGACTTAACAGCTATCCAAAAGTATACACCACCTCTCTGCCTTCAAGGAGTCTGAAGTCTTAAGCTTAGGACCTGGGATGAAATTGAAGGAATAACTAGAGCTGAGAAAAGGTTACATGTACTTGTTGTATGGGCACAAGTGAGTTTTTCTTGAGCAAGAAGATTCATTGTATTATTTATGAGGCTTCACTGTATTATTATGGACTGCAAAGTGTGAGCATTGCTGTAAATGGACTAATAAATACCTGCTTTATTTTGATTAGTCTGTTAAGAGCTTAATTGGGCTAACAATTGTTTCCTATTTGTAGAATAGTTTTCCTTTTATTATAGTTATGATATAATAAACTCATCCATTCTTTGCGTGCACTTGCACAAATTAATGTGCACTTTGATGAAGAGTTAAAAGCTTTTCTTGACAGATGGGTAAAAATATAAACTAGTTGGCTTCATTATATTTTTGGTAGAGTAATTAATCATTAAATTAATGGAATTTGACATCGTTATATACTAGGCAGTCACTTCTATCTCTGTTATCTCTTGAAAATGAAAGAGTCATAACAAAATAATCTCAAGGGAAAGTATACTTTTAAACATACTTTTTCTGCATTACTTACACGACTGTGGATTTGTGATTTAAAGATTCCTAGAGAAGAAGGCTATAATTACAAAATATTACAGGTGATTAGGTTTTTAAAAAAAATCAGGGAGCAGCCTGCATGATCTTTTCTACTAATGAGAATAATTATCCACCAACACATCATGGGAAAATAATCTGGGGAATATGTTTGAAGAAATACTATAAAAGAAAATCAAATTGTCTAATTTGGATTTTAAGTGCTAGAGTTGAACTGCAGGTTATCAGATATATGAAGAAAACTGAAAAAACCACTATTATTTTATCAAGTGAGGATGAAGGTCTAATGGTCTTCCAGTGGACATTATTTCATTAATATAGATTTAACACACTAAATTTCAAAGTTTTTTTTCCTCTACTGCATGACTAGTTCTGCTTATGGAAGACTTAGAATATTTGTTTTTGCTTTTACTACATTAAAATTTTGCCAGCCTCATAAGTTCCTAGATCAACGTATTGCTTCATTATTCATTACAAATTAGGGAACGACAAAAAAGAAATAGTTTTCTTTTGCCCAGTTTCTCCTCACAATAGGTACAAACTGCCATAAAATGACTCATCAATAACTGGAAATTTCTAAAAAAGAAAAAAAAATAGAGTAAAATCATGTGTATTATGCATTAAAGCCTGCAGGAACCAGTTTGTTCAATCGTTGATTTCTTTCAAAGAGGTTCTTAGTGCCTTCCTGGAGGTCAGTCTAGACTTAGAGCTGCAGCAGGATCTTGTGCTTTAATTATCACTTCATTCCTCCCATCTAGCAATGTGAATAATGCCTGAAATAAAGCAATTTTCTAAAGAAACTATTCTTAAGTTATATTTTATACAAATATTTGATTAAAATTTTAAAAATAGATTTTTTTTAAAGGATAAAATCTAAATAAAAGTAATTATAAGCCTTCCAAAATGCAGAGAAATCTAGATACCAAAAGCATCTGAATTATCCTATATGGGACTGCCTGCTTCGGTGTATTCATAGCAGTCCCAGTTCAGCACGGAACAAGGGAAGAGTGAGGTGGCTTATAGCATAGTAGAAAGGTCATTATTGCACTTCCAGACCTTTGCTTCGTTACTTGAACTAGCATTGAACAAAGAATTCCAATGTTTCCTTTGCATAAATTTAAAACAGGAATCTAGAGAAATTCCTGGGCAAATAAGTTTAATCACTTTCCACAGCTGCAACTGTTGTGCAACTCTTTTCTCAACAATTCTCCTCCAATTTGTTACTTATTCTCTCTGATGACTTTTTATTGGTGTCCATGAACTTACTTTCTAGATGGAAGCGTTTATGGCCAGAGCACACACATTGGTACTTAGGCAGAGGATGCCATTTCATCCCTTGTGTGCTCCTTCTTTCACAGCTCTATTTCTAGACAACAGTAATTTCAATTTCAACTGACTCTGGTTTGTAAGAATAAATTTTTTCAGATCCTTTTGCTTAAGCTGTATTCTCTAATATAAGGTGTTTCAAATTTTTTTCCAAATTTGCTTCATATCTCTTTAAAAAATTGAATTTTCATATGAGTTTAGTTAAGTTCTTAGAGTTTTGAACATGCCATTAGTATTTCTCCCTGTAAAATTAGCTCCATGTTTGATTAATCCTTCTAGGTACCTTTTCTTCTTTTCCTTTTAATCATATCTAGGCTTACAAACCTGAATAGACAGCAACACGTTGTTGTTACTAGTACTACAATGCATGATCTTGCCCTTTGAACTATGACATTTCATTCTGTTTCTGTTACTCTGATTCTTTTGAGAGTCATGTTCTCCTAGGCAGCTTAGTAATTTTGAATTTTAAAATAATTCTGTGTCATTTTTCTTCAGAAGTTCCTCAGTTGCCTTATCATTCTTGAATTAACATCAACATACTCCAGTGTAGTTGTCAAAAATGATTCAGTTGAATAAAAACTTCAGTTTAAACTAGTCTTAGGAGAAAGTAGAATTTTGTGCTGAGTTAGTGATCTGAATATACACCTGGGTTCCCTCAATAAAAACTCAATAAACTCGATAAAAACTCAATAAAAATCTCTGTGTGAAAGAAGTTTGGAATGCCAGATATTTATTAGTAAAATAGCTGTGGGAATATTCAGTAACACATCCTTTGAGTGTGTGTGTAATATAGCCAATTAAAATTCTGCAAAAATCAACACAAATCCACTTTTTTTTTCTTTTTTTTTTTTTTTTTTTTTTTTTTTTTTTTTTTTTTTTCTTTTTTTTCTTTTTTTTTTTTTTTTCTCCTTAATTGCGCTCAGTGACAAAGTTTCTTTCAGGAACAGCATTTACTTGTGATAACTATTCCATGTACTTACACTGACTAAGAAGCTGTTACTAAATTTCAATGAAAAATAAAGACAGGAGAGACCCTAAGATGGGAATGTGAAGTATCATAATGCATGTGTGCAGCTCTGGTAGTAAACCCCACAGATATGCCCATCTCTAATGCTGTATGCTCAAGAGTCAACAACTTAATTAATATATTTACTACTAATAAAAAGCAATGTTACCTATGCTTTGCTTTGAAGTTTAGTTGAGTAGATTTTTGAATACATACAAATATTCATGTTTATTTCCAGTTCTTTGGAACTTTCAGTTTTGTTACCAGGAAAGCTAGACACAACTGGCACGGAGGAGCAAACAGGAAAGCACAAAGAAAATTATTAACTGAAATGAAATTTTTGAATGGTTACAAAGCACTACTTTATTGTTGCCTATCAAGTAGTAGTTGTTGCCTAAGTTTCTGTGTCAATTATTAGAAAATAGATTACCTACCCATTATTAAGTAAAGCACAATATTTCGATATAGCCGAAGAAGAGATACTCAAGACTACACTTAGTAAAAAAAACCCCAAACACAAAAGCGTTATGGCATGAAAGATGTAGTGACTGATTAGTTTCTTTTGCTTTTTAGTTATTGTTGGCCCTTAATAAAAATATATTTAAAAATTCTAGTTCTTATATTGCTTTCTAGCACTAGTAAACAGTTCCTTAACTACAAAGCAATCTTTGAAATATTTACAATTTTTATTCCATACTTCTTTAAAAGTGTTTCAGAAAAAGAAAAAAACATTGTTCAAAAAGGTAATTTTGTACTCTGTTATAGAAGACTTTGAAAGTTACTGCATTCTAAGTAGATTTTTTCTTGGTACTTACTCAAAAAATTACCAATTTGGCTATTTTCCAACACATAGGCATAAGGGCTAATGAGATAGAAAGAAAATAAAGAGAGCAGTATGAAAAATCTTTAGAATTTGACTAATCATTTAAACTACATGAAAGTTACATTGAATTAGAATGCTTACACCAGCCAGAAAACTGAAGTCCTTAGCTGCTATAACATCATCTATGGATACTGCTCCATCAAGGAGACTAAAAAAATTCTTTAGTTTAATAGTAGAATTCTGCTGCTAATGTTGGTTTTAGTTATCATTTAGGCAAATGCTGTGACTCTTTTAAAAAACAGATGTTGTTTTATTGTTTTTATGAAAGAACATGAGGCAAGCTAGTTGTAAGGCTTATTATCATCATCTCCTTTGCGAGGGGAGACAACCCTTTCCAACAGAGAGCACTGCAATATATTAGTGAGTGATATATAATCTAATCATATATGGACTAATAAAGCACAAAGATTTTTAATTAAGGCAGTGGTTACACTGTGGAGAAATACATAGACTGTAATAAAGCATCAGGAGTAGATCCAAGCAACCCTTCTGAAAAATGCAGCTGTTGTACATTTTTAGTGAGAGAAGAAATATTAATTTGAATCACCCTTTCTTTTGCAATAGCACAACATCTGTGAAAACAGGTTTTAAAAGTGTTGGTCTTAAATGAAAATTGCAAATAGGGCAGGACCTTTTTTTTGTCTAGTATGAAAACAGAAAATTGTTCTAGCTTTGCATATTTTTTTCCTGCTCCAAGGGGTAGTCACACAAAACTAAAATGTGGTTTTCTCTGATGGCAGATGCTGGCAATCATACTGATAAAAGCTTCCACATGGTGATTTCTTATCTAGTCTTTTATTCCAAAGTAATTATACCAGCATTTTTGTATTTTGTTTTGTTCTAAAAGATGCTCTCCATTAATCAGGATAGTACTAAAAATAATGTCATTGCAATGGAGAAATCTTTAAGTGCGCTGAACCTTTTCCTAGCCAACTGTGTGGCATTTATAACAGATAACACAGCTAATGCGAGAAAACCACAATGGTGTTCTTAAAGGAGTACAAGATGTTAGACCATATGTTCACAGACATGCGATGTGCCTTGTCATGTAGGTCATTTTGTTGCCAGGAACATTGTCATAACCCAATGACAATATGAACCAGAAAAAAAAGTGATTTACTAAAGGATACTGAGAGACAGAACCATTTCTTAAATCACTAATATTTAACTGGCAGTTGAAATTCCATTTTGACCTATGATAAAGAGTTGTGTTAGAACTGCTTTGGAAGAACCAAAAATATCTTGTTTCAAGTGTAGCTAAATGTGCAGATAAGGGTATATCAGCCATCTACTTTTATTTACAGAAACCTGTCATCTCTGTTCTCACTGTGTGAAATTCTATTGCTTATTTTCAGGCGTCCACATTCAGATGTGTGTGAACAAGTAAGAACATATGTGTAAGCATAAGAGAAAAAATTTCCTGCTTCAGGGGTCCCATTAAGAATTATCAATACTTGATTATCAAAATATTAAACAGTGAATGGAAACTGCAATAAGTATTTTATGAAACATTCAACCAATGCAAGTTTCTTCCTCAAAACAAGCTTCTTGTCTCTCTTGTTTTGCTTCCTCTTTCACAAAATATTTAATTCCCTTCATGTGGGAAATGTATCCCAAACTTATTTAAATGTATAACCTTAAAATGTTATAGCCATATGTTTAAAAAGAGAAGTAAAAAAAAACACAGAACAAAAGCAAAACCTGAAAACCCCACAAAACCCCTGTGTAAATGGTGCTCTGAAGGTGTATAGATATATCTTCATGTGTATCTATTAACTATAGGGATAAAATTAGGACTGAGTTAATTAGATTATTGAAACCATTGTGTTTCTATCTTTATTGTATTATATTTCTAGAACAAGAATTGTACTAATATGAAGTAATTTTGTTTTGCAATAAGAAAAAAAAAGAGAAGAACAAAAAAAGATAATCCAAAGAGTATTTACAGAAGGTAATATGATCCAGCGTAACAGTTTAAAAAAAAAGAAGTAGGAAGGGAACATAGCCAAATAAAAACAGTTTTAAAAGTGTTGTGGGACTGCTCTTTTCTGACAGAATTATCACAAACATTTCTGGGTAAATGCTTTGTTCTCCCTGAGGACAAAGCTATTGTCTTCATATTTACATGTACACACATTTTACTGCTGACTCTGAAAATTAAGAACTAGAACTATCTGTAAGAGGAGAATGAATAGTAACTATACAATCCTGAAAACATTCAAGACTGTCTGCATATCAACTACAGGAAATTCATAATGTTTTAAAATAGCATTTAGGAAGAGAAACAGTTCTGAGAATATTCTGTACTTGCAGAACTATTTCTGATACTTTACAGATGCTTATTGTTTTCTGTTTAACTAAAAAAAAATATTTATTAGTGTTTTTAGAGAAACCTTAGGTGTGATGGCTTGATATAGTTCAAATTTTTTTCTATAAATTTGGCAAACTACAATGCATAACAATAACCAACGTGAAAAGAAAAATGGATTGCTTATAAAAAATAAGTGTAATGTTTTTTATTTACTGCTTTTGTAGTGATGAATATCTCAAATAGAAAAATATGAATATTACCAAATAATCTATTATTATAATAAATTAAAATAACACGAAACTATTAAATACGTTTTCAAAATATTTTTCTCAGTGAAACATACTGTTCCTTTGATATAACTTAATTTTGGAGCATGCTGTTTTCCATTCTAACAGAGTACTTTCCTAGAAAATACTTCATCTGTATTTTTACTTAAGCCTATGTGATAATTAGTCAGATGACAAAGTGACAGTGAAAAAATAGTATATATGCATGAAAAAGAATACATTTATTGTTTAATGCTTGATAAACGCTGCATTTCATCAAAGTTTGTCATAGTACATAAAACAATAACTCTCTAATTCTAAGTCCCCCCAAATCCAGAAAAATACTAATTTAAAATAATGCAAAAAAGCATATATGTAAGATTTTTCAAAACAGAATAAAATTTTCTAAAAGTTGCTAGAGCATGAGTTTCCCTGTGTATTTACAGATGAAGACATATTTCTACTCATTTGCACATTGCCATCTCAGATAAATGTATTCCTGATGCACACAGTCACAGTTCAGAATTTTGTTCCTTTTCTCTCAAACTGCCTCATGAAGATTACCATTTTTATTGAAAAGAACCAGAGTTTATGCATAAATTAATGACAGAGTTGTGGAAAGTTTCATCTACTTAGAGGACAAGAATGATGACAGCACTTCTGACAGTATCTTGACTAGCAATCAATTCACAAGAGAGTTAGATGACTTCAGAAAGTGATTTTTGACTTCAAGGTCATTTTAGCTGTCATGGTGGTTGAACAAGCTGTCTCACTACTTTGACCAATGACTTCTTAAGGTGCAGGTCAAAGTTTGGATTTCAAGGCTTGGACCAGAAACTGTTGCAGTTCTCCCCTTCTCATACACTTGACCCTGCAAAGATACTTCTGTGTTGTGCAAAAGGGGTTCCCAGGAATCTAGACGTATTCTTTGTATTTAGCAAGAGATATTGTAAGCCACCTGAGATGCCACTCTATGGAATGTAATACCTATCAATAACTGACTGAACCCTGTCAGCGTTCATAGCCAGGCTTGATAAGGCCTGGAGCAATCTGCATTAGTGTGAGGTATCCCTGCCCATGAAGGGGAGGCTGGGACTAGATCCCTTCCAACCCCTTAACATTCTATGATTATAACTAAATAAGGTGATGAAAAAGAGATGACTATTTAAGCCTGTACAGGGGGACTCTGTTTAACACAGGATTTCTGTGTCGTCAGTGAACAGACAGATTTCAAGCTAGCAGTCATGATAGCACAATATTTAATAAAATCTAATCCTAGCAGTTGATAGTTTTAAAATAAGTATGAGATCATTAACACACACTGGAAAACCTTGTTTAAGCCTTTCCTAAGCAAATCTCTTATGGAAGACATTTAAGTAAAATGAAACAAATAAACCTCATCCTGTCCTATGAAAGATACATGTGTGGTGGTTTCAGATTTTAAGTCCAAAAAAACATTACATACATTACCTCTACAAAAAACTAAAACCTGATCTTCAGGTGGAAATGACATGATAAAATAATTGTGACTTTATTTCCTGCTTAATGCTGTTTTACTGTTTTCCAGCCTAGAGCAGCAGGAGATGGCTATTTAATAACATTTCTTCACTTAGCACTGGACTTGAAAAAGAATGTAAATATATTCTAATACATAAAAAAGTGTTTCTTAGTCTCACTGCCCTCCTGCTTGCTGCTCAATCATAGATGTAAGTTGATTAAAGGTGGACAAATTTTATCTCAATCGCAGGGTCTGAAATAAAATATAAAGAGACTGATGCACTGAATATTGTATTGTGATACTTGCCACTTCTATTTCTCCAGGACAGGACTGAAAAGAGGCAAGGCCATTTACATCGGTAATGTAAAGACCCACAGAATGCAACAGATGGGGTAAGAACACAGGTGAAAACAAATCTGGTGACTGGTCAACCCCTAGATTTAAAAAATGTCAAACATGTTTCCTGAACCCCTGATGAGGAAGATTCCTACAAGACGTGTATTGCTTAATGTATTTTGCTCTCTACAGGTAGTGGTTATTACAACGAACACTCAAGTACACTATCATTCATTCCCATCCCTTTTTATAAGTCTGCTGCACAGCGACAGAACAACAAACTCAGAGCAGCCATTATATGGGAACAGATATAAATGATTTCCTCAAGGAGCTGACATATCCTCTCTGTTAAAGTGTGTGGGTTTGTGGATTGGTGAACAGTATAACCTGAAGTTTGAAGAGATTAAAGCTATTGAAGAGACGAGCGAATTATGAAGTCAAGATGAACTCTCCTGTCTAGTCACACACACCTCCTGCAACTGAATCAAGAAAGAGTAGTGGTTGCTCATTTAGGTAAAACTAAATGGTGTTACATATAAAGATGCTAAAATTTTATGGTTAATTTACAGAGAGCAAGACTAATACAGAAAGACTGAATATCATTACTTGATATTCAGGTGAGATTTCAGGCTTTGGAAACAGGTTGGTTTATATGGTCTTAGGTGTTATCGTCAAAGAAGTTTTTCTTAGAACAATCTGCCTCCAGATTTTAAGTGTTATTACAACTGGTGATCATTGTTTCTCTGCACCGAACGCTATTTTTTCCTTACAGTGAATAAGCAGCAATAGTATAGTGATATCCATACTTTACAAAAGCTGTTAGCTCATATATTGGTATGGTATGAACAAAATTTCAGGTCCTTTAAGAAAAAAGTAGTAATACTATGAGATTATATTTTGTCTTCTAGAAAGAGGAAAGATAGTGACTTCTTAAGGACAAGGGTTAAGGAATATCTCTTATAATTTGTCAAAGCAATGGGAACATTGTCAAATTTTCTATTCCCTTGGTTTTTGTTCTTTGCTGTGTTGGTGCTGACAGGCTTTTTAAAGACTTGTTCAAACTAATACAGTAAGGAGAAAGCCCAGATAGCTGTATACATGTCAGATAGCAGGCACTTGGTCTAGCCAAATCAGGAAGTTATGATAATGTATAAGAATTATAACTGTTTTCCAACTTGATATAGAGTGAAACAATAGCTTTCAGAACTGGGAACTCAAGTTAAGTTTCAAAACATATGACAGCTACCTTTTTTTTTTAGAGAATAGTCATAAACATAGCCCTTCATGTATACTACATAAATAATACAGAAATATGATAAAATTTGATAATCTTTTTAAAAACTTGTATATACAATATAGTCTTTCTAATAATATATTTTACTAATATGTACAACCTAATTTTTATACATTTTTTATTAAAAGTATATGGTTTATATCCCATGCAGTCACAAGAAATACATTTCAGTGCTTCTGCAGTAGTTCCTGTTGTTATTGCTCTTCAAAAATTCTAAAAAAATATGAAAACATAAAATAGTTCAACCAACCTAAACATAAAAGCATTATAATATAAAGAAGTTATGAACCTGACTTATCCAAGAGATAATAAGTATATTAAGAACTGCTTTCAGCAGTACTTCTGCAATCACCAAAGTAATGTAAGGAAAAAAAGATAGTATAGCCAATTTTAGTATTAGATTCTCATGGGTTTATACTATCTGAACTGGTTCACCATATAATGTGGTCCATTTTATGTATGATAGTTTCTCTTTTATTAAAACAAAAAAAAAATACACCTGTTGAGAAGCCCATGGCTTCTAAATTTCAACTGAAATATAAAGTTTTAGTTCATCTGTGTAAATAAAATGTTATAGTTATATAAGAAAGATATTGACTTAATGAGGTGAATGCATGAAAGACTTGAGATTTTCACGACCGGTATTGCAAAGTGCTTTCTCTTCATTAATAAATAGTAAAGTAGCATGCTATGTACACCTATTCTACATACTTGAACACTCTGTCCACTCTGGGCAGGAAACGGAGTGCAACATGACTGATGTCCTATCACTGTAAGGCTACTCAGATTTTGAAAAAATGTCTTCAAAAGGCCTTACTACACTAAGAGCAATTGTCTGTGAGGATACTCATTGAGGAAAAAAATTTCATTTACAATTCATCCACCAACAGTGCTGTGAGGGATGAGGAGAAATTCAGAACAACTGGAGTCCCATCAAAACTGAAACAAGGTCCCTGTTAAATTACAAACTTTTATGGTTTTTGCCTTCTTTACAATATTCTCACTCGCCCTGCCTTTATACCTCTACTATATTTTAATGGGTTGCTGTCAAATAAACTTAATGAGATTAAGTAACACATTGGAAAAAAATTTGGTGTGTTTTTTTCAATCAAATTCAACAAATATTAGGTGTATTGAAGCACCAGTCTGTTGCTCAGATAAATTAAGATTTCTCTCAAAGCAAAGGTTAGTAGCAAAAATCAGTAAATTGAAATATGCATTCTGTCTCTCTGTCAGCACTACAATATTTTTAATTTGGGAAGTATTTACCTTACAGATTCTAAAACCAAAATAAAGCTGCAGAATAAGTTGAGCAGATAAGAATGTTAAATCTCAGGTTTTCAGAACAGGAAAAGTCAGACTGCTACATGTTTATCTTGAGGCATGCTGTGGACCCAATCATTTCAAAGAAAATTTTGCCACTTTTTTTGGTATTTATGTAGTGGCCTAAAGTTTAACTGAGAATTACATTTTCATATTATCAGAATATAAATTTTTTTTACCTTCTTAATACTTTCCTTCAGATTTTAAATTTCTGAGGGTGAAATGTAAAAACTATGAGAAAAAGAAGTCTGTGCAACTGAGATTTGATTTCGCTCTAATGACCAGAAAACCTCTTTTAGATGCAGTCGTGGTAGTCAATACAGATACAGCTGAGTCTATGAACAAATAAAGAACGAGCATACACATGGTTAGAATGCATCCACACTGTATGTACCTTAGTGACCCACTGATCAAACAAGCAGAACATGGACTCATTTTAAATTGAAATCAAAACTACTTTGGAAATAATTAAAAAAATATTTTTAGATAGAGAGGATTACTAGTCAATTTTTATAAATGTCATCAGTGTATTAGTCAACAGACTGCTTCCTCTGTCATATACACTTTGGGAATTTCTGAATATGGTTATGGTGCACTAGCGACAGTACAGCTCCACTGAACTGCAGATTTATATTTTCAAAAAGACATTAGAAAATATCAAGGATTTTTAAGTAGTAATAACATTAANTGTCTCTCCCATCAGCTTTTCTAATATTAAGCTACTTTTTTTTCTTTTGGAAGTTTCTAGTATTTTGGTCTTAGTGAGCTCCTCCATTGCTTCTTCCTTTTTTAAGTCTCCCCACTCTATTATGTGCTTAGTTGTTTAAGTTTGAATTGTTCTTTTCTCTCCTTTAGTGTTATACTGTGCCCCCAAAAACTCTAGAAAGACCAGCTGTATCTGCTCTTTAGACTCTGGTTTGATGCAAAAGCTAAACTAGACTCTACCTAAACAAAGGTGTTAGAATTAATAACCAGCTTACGTAAAATGCAAGAACTAAACTCAAAGATAAATCTCTTTTATCAGACAAAAGATATCAAAGAAAAGCAGCAGGAAAAAGACAAATAATAAAGAGTCAAAAAAAGAAAAATAATAAAGAAAAAGGAGACAATTATTTCTTAAAAACACTTTAGTATTCTCAAAAAAAAAGTGAAACAAAATATATTTTGACTGAACCTGTCTGTATTGGATGCAGGTACCAAGGTTTTGGTGGTTTGGGAGTCACTTCCATCAATCCACCTTAAGTAATTCCAAAGACACAAGAAGTAATCTTGCTGAGGGAAACTATATGAGATGGAAAATTTCTGAGTAAGAGCCTACCTCATAGAAAACAACTATACATGAAGCTAGAACACAGATCAAAAATTGTGTCCTTTCAAAAGTGGCTAGATACTTAATAGAAGGAAATGCACTTGTCTGGATTGGCATATCATACATGTAAATCAGCTTTCAGAATAGGTGGACCATGTCTACTAGCTCCATCATTGACCAATTAGAAGCAAAGTGCAGGACAGACTCTCGAAAATACTTACTGATAATTAAGAAAAGATAGTTAAAACAGACAATGGGGCAAGTAACAAGACAGTGGGAACATGAGAAACCTAATTTCACAGAAGCCCAGAATTCTTAGAGTTGGAACAGACCTCTGGAGATCACCCAGTTCAATACCCTTGATAAGGCAGTGTCACCCAGAGCAAGTGACACAGGAATGCATTCAGGTGGGTATTGAATTTCTCCAGAGAAGGAGGGAGACTCCACGACTTTTCTGGGAAGCTTGTCCCAGTGCTCTACCACTATTAATGTAAAGAAATTCTTCCTTGTGTTAAGGTGGAAATTGTATTTTATTTATGGCTTTTGCTCTTCTTTCTGTCACTGGGCACCACTTGAAATAGTTTGGCATCATCCTCCTAACACCAGCCTTTGAGATATTTATATGTATCAATGGGATTCACTCTCAGTCTTTTCTGCTGGACCCTCTCCAGTAGCTGCTTATGGCTCTTGTACCAAGGGGCTCAGAAATAAACACAGTACTCCAGATGTGGCTTTTTGTTAGTGCTTGTGACTGGGAATATCTTATTTTCCTGTACAATCCTAATTCCCTCTAGAATATGAAAAACTAAAGATATTCCAGTTTTTGCATCATTGATGTTTGACTACTGTGAACTGCAGTGAACCACTATAGTTCTCATATCCATAAATTATTTTCTTAAAAAAATTGATCAATTTTGACAGTTTGGTGTGATACAAGAACAATAAAGGAAATAAATATTGATTCCAGTTCTAATAAAAGCTTCACTTTTGAATTTTTTGAATGGGGATGAAATTGAAATATTAAAATTTTCAGAATGGCTACAGCTTTCTAGTGATCTCTTAATCTAATAGGTCTGACAATATATATTCCTCTCTTTAAGAAGTCTTGATGGGACATATAAACAGATTGTTAATGGTTCAGTAAAATCACTGGGTTTCATCCTGAAGTCTAACTTGATGAACTCAAGTTGGTATTGGTGTTTATTGAATGAATCCATAATTTTCCATTATGTAAAAATCAATCCCAATTTTCCATGACAACAACAGATTTGTATAAAAAGCTAGAGAGTTTCTTATAGAGATCAAAACTTCATTTTATTCTTTAAACAAACTCAAATTAGAGGCAGGGGATGAAATAAAGAGCTAAGCAATTGTAGATTTTAAGTCTTGAAGCCATCAACAAGATCTCAGTTTTTGGAGAAAGGGTAGTACAAGCAAGTTACATTTACAAAAAGATGTCTTTCCTGGCTTTTAATAACATCCACACTCTAGTTTCCAATATTAAGAAAAAAAAAAAGTCAGTTTTTGAAGGCAAGACATAATATTCCTGAAAAACTCTAGTTGAGCAGCTAGAACCAGTGTATTTGGTTAAGTACAATTACACTTCACACCTTATTTGTCTTCTCTAAAGGCTGATGTCTTTTATGTTAAAGGAACTGAAGTGTCATTTTTGTACCTTATTGAGAAATACCTGGATCCTGCATTGTTTATTCCCTTTTTTCTCAAAGTCTTTTATAGGATTATGCAGGTGTGGATGTGCAGACCATCAGTTTACAATGCCTAGGAGAATATCAGCAAAAATTTCCCTTTCAGTGCAAGTGCTAGAAGGAGCTTGAAAATATATACAAAAATACAGGAGGATGTTTCACAGTTGAAAGCAAACTTTCTTCACATCAGGGGCGAGAGTTTTATTGTAGCATGAGTTTTAGAATGCTGACAATGGGTACAGGCCAGCAACATCATTCAGTTGAAAAATGCATGTCTGTGTTGATATCAAAAGGAGGACATCAGACCATAACACTGCCTGGATGAACCCCTAACAGAATTACTTTTGAGTGCTGCAATCGTGCTGTGTCAATCTCTGGTAATGAATTTATTTCCTCTGTTTAATCTAGCATGAATTTTTTGATATTTCATATTGAAATGTAAGAGTTTCTTGTCTTGATGGGTAGAAGCGGAATTTTGATAATTGATCTTAAGATCATATACTGGTTGGAAATCTGAAATGCTATAAAATAATACTTTATTTTATTATAAAAAGCAAAGATCAAAAAGTCTGTGTGGTGGTTACTGATGTAAGTGAAGGCAAAGACTGGATTGTGATTTATTGTGAAAAGAATGCCTAACCAGACCATGTAAATGTTTTCACTCATTGCCTTTTTTTTTTGCGAGGGAAAAGTATGGCAGATAATGCAGGATTAAGTAATAAATCCTAAATCCTAATTAAGACATAAATCTTAACATAAAGCATAGGTTTAAAATAAAGCTTTAGCTGGAGCTAGAGCAGCTGTAGATGACTGAACGTCACTGAACCAGCCTAGAGGAGAAGGAAGATTGTCATCAAGCACCTGACTTTCTCCAAGGGTCCTCATCTCAATTCCATTTCATTCAGTGCATTTCACAATTAAGTGGACTACTAATGGCAGATTTGTTTATAAAAAAATTGAATCAAATGGAAAAATAATGTCACAAAGAGAACATTAAATCCAGTTTATTACTGACAATAGTTAAATATTAGGAAACTTCCTAAAATGATACTTAAATCAATATGATGTAAGAACATAAAAAAATGCCTGTCTTGGGTCAAGATCAGCCAAGTACCTTGACACTCTCTCTACTTTTGGCACGAGAATGTTGTTTTTAAGATCCTTCTCAGATTTCAGCACTAGAAGAAACATGAAAAAGGCAAGAGCCGTTTTCTAAACTTTGCAACACTCTTTGGGTGCCTGAATATTTTCTGCTTTCTTCTACTCACTGGAAGAGGACTTTTTTTTGTTTGTATAAAAATGTGTTTCCTATTTACCCAGTTGCTACCTCTCTGGAGCAGCAGATTCAACTAGGTTTTACAGTACCCATGTCAGCTTCAAGGTGCTAGGAAACTTACAGGACTATGCACGGATGCAGCCTCAGTGTGTGTTTTGTGGATGGGAGTATAAAAAAAAGATGTTAGTCTTCTGATGGGAAGAAAATATACTTGGCTTAATTCTGGCAGCCACTGAGGGAATTGGCTACTCAAGGGAACAAGCAGGAAGGACAAGTTTTACGTATTTTTGGAGCCATGTTAATCTGACTGAACCGGCAGTATTTGTGAGAGCTGTGAAACTAACGATTCTCAGTCTGTGAACTTCCTGAGTGGAATTCGTTACTAAATTACATTCATAAAAGATATGCTTTTAATTACCATAGCTTTAAATCATCCTTTGTTGCTGAATCAAACATGAATACACTGACAACTTAGAGATGCTAAATCTGCTGAACTGTCTTATACATAAATTTGCATTCATCTTCCAACCATTTTTTTAATAATTCTGAATTTTGAAGGAATATCTTATGAAAAGAGAAACCATCTGAAAATGAGTTAATGAAAGATTCAAAGCGTTTTCCAAGAAGGGAGGTGATGATATAAAAAGCCATCCGGGAACAGCAACACTTGCATCTCTATTTGTTTATTCTTTACCAAAGCTCGCTTGATTTAGATGCACCATCCATACTAATGCAGCTTTTTGCTCATTCATTTGTTCATTCACTACCAACAAGGGGCAGATTCTCCTGAACTGAATATGTGGGACAAGTGCTGAAATTTCTATTGCATGCATTCACTTGACTGGAAATGTATGCATATGTGCAATATAAAATTTAATGATCATGCTAAATATTTAAGTGTTAGCAAAATGCACCAACACCTGCCTCCTTCCATATTTTACTTGATGGCTTACATATTGCAATTCTTGTCTTTCCTAAAGCATATTTATAAGTAGTTTTTAATCACAAAGTAAAATTGAGCAATAATCACTTGAGCATTTGAAGTATCTGGCCCTGTTTTGCTGTCATTGAATTTATTTAACCATTCCTGGTTTATCCTAATGTGATAGTAGTAGCAGACCAATTCTCTTTCAAGGTTTTTTTTTTCTTTTCAGAGCTATAAGCACCTTACAATAAAGTAACTTGCTTTATATTAGATGAAATACATACAACTGTACAGAACAATTAAAAAAGAATTACTACATGTCTATATTAATATATGGGTGGGTGCTAATTGCAATCAGTTATTGAGATGCATCTGCTTAAAGGTAAGTCCTTTTAAGGCAGCTCAATTAAAATATAGTGTTTGCCAGTTTAATCAACTACTATGAAAAATATTTTTTATAATATACATTTCATCTCTTGCAACATTAATTTATCTTGAAAAGCATTTAGCAAATGACTCCCTAGGACTATCTATGACTATGAAATTAAAGAATTATAGAATAGTTTAAGTTGGAAGGATACTTTAAGATCTTCTAGTCCAATCTCTCCTGCAATGTACAGGGACATCTGCAACTAGACCAGGTTGCTCAGAGCCCTGTATAATCTGACCTTGAATGTTTCCAGGAATGGGGTCATCCACAATTTCCCTAGGCAACCTTTTCCCGTGTTTCAACACCCTTACTGGCAAAATTCCTTCTTTATGTCTTGTCTCAGTCTACCCCCTTACAGTTTAAAACCGTTACCTCTTGTCTCATCACTACAGACCCTACTAAAAAGCTGTGCTAATCTTTCTTAAAAGCCCCCTTAAAGTCCTGAAAGATTGCAATTAGGTCTTCATGGAGCCTTCTCTCCTGCAGAATGAACAACTAAAATTCTCTCATTCTTTCCTCATAAGAAAGTTGCTCTATCCCTGTGACTGTATATGTGGCTCTCCTACAGACCCACTCCAACAGGTTGATGTCTTTCCTGTACTGAAGACTCCTGAGCTAGAAACAGTACTTCACTTGGGAGGTCTCACCAAAGCAGAGCAGAGGAGTAGGATCATATCCCTTGATCTGCTGGCCACATTCTTCTCGTTGGAGACCGGGAGAAGTTTGGCTCTCTGGACTGTGAGCATGCATTCCTGGATCATGTCCAGCTTTTCATCAACCACTACCTGAATTCTTTTCTACAGGGCTGCTCTCAATCCTCTCACACTATATCTTACTGAATTTCGTGAGGTGCACATGGGCCCAGACCTTGAAGGACCATTATCCAGGTCACTCTAGATGGTGTCTGAACCCTCACCACTGTCAACCACACTGCTCAACTTGGTGGTTTTGAGTACTCACTCAATTACCCTGTCTAGGTCATTAATTAAGACATTAAACAGTATTGGCCCCAGTGCAGACCCCTGATGAACGTCACTTATCACTGATAGTGCAAGTGATACAGCTATCAGTGTTGATCACTGACAGTGGTCAACAAGCACTGACCACTGAATGCAGCCATCCCCCCAATTCCTCAGCCACTGAACAGTCCATTCATCAAACCCATATCTTTCCAATTTAGAGAGACAGGTGTTCTCAGGACTGTGCAAAAGGCCTCACAGAAGTTCAGTTTGATGATATCCATAGCTCTTTGTTCTCTGATGTAACCACTCCATCATAGAAGGTCACAAGGTTGGTCAGACAGGTAGTGCCCTTAGTGAAGTTGGGCTTATTGTCTCAAATCACTTCCCTGTTCTCTATGTGCCTTAATATAGCTCCTAGTAAGATCTGTTCCGTGCTCTTCTCGGGCACTGACAGGCCTGTAGTTCCCAGGGTCCTCATTTCTTCACTTTTTAAAAATAGGTGTAATGTTGCCCTTTTTCCAGTTTTTGGGCAGTTCACCTGGATGCCACGGCTTTTAAAAGATCATGGAAAGTGGGTTGGCAACTACATCAGCCAGTTCCCTCAGGACTCTGGGATGCATCTTATTGGGTCCCATAGAGTTAATGTACATCCAGATTCCTCAGGTGGTCATGAACTTCATCTTACAGTAGGAGGCACTTTGTTCCTCCAGTCCCCAGTTTGTGATCCATACACCTGAGAGACATGAGAAAAGAGGCTGGCAGTGAAGACTGAGGCAAAATATTGTCAGGTGCTGCCATGACCTTCAGCCTTCTCCTCCTCTTTTGTTCCCAGTTTGCCAGTTTTGCTCATCAAGTGTATTATGCTCTTCTTTAAAGTTTTCTGGATAACATGCCTGTAGACCTCCTACTTATTGTTGGTGTCCCTTGCCAAATTTATCTTCAGCCACAGTTTGGCCTTCCTGACCCCATCCTTACACAACAGGAAAATTCTCCCTATATTTTTCCCAAGATATCTATAAATCTCTGCTTCCACTCTGAAATGCCTGTGCCTTTTCTTTTTGTTGTTTAGTTTAACCAGAAGGTCTTAGCTCAGACTGCCAGTCTCCTGTACTGGCTTCTTACACCCGGCAATTGAGAACTCCTGCCTACTGTGTTATAGCTCAGTTCTGCTCCCTTTTTGCTGAGGGCAGTTTCCCAGGGGTCCTATTGGATAACTCCTTGAGTAAATGGAATGGTATCATCCTTATCCTTTTAGCAGCTGTAATATAGGATATATCAGAAAATTATGTGAATTGATATGAAATTTAGATTTATTCTAGTGAGATTTCATTCAAGGTTGAGAAAAATATAGTAATTTAAAATGCTTGATAACAAGGAAGCTTATTTGACACAGTGACACTCTTACCCCATAGGATCTCAAAGAGAGAAATCAATTTTTCAATCTTCACATTTAGGTGTTTTGCAAAATTAATATGTTGTTTATATAGTTTCCATAACTAGAAACAATCACAAAGAACATTAGAAAAGACTCTAGGAAAACAATATCACCTTTGGAGACTAACAGAGACTACTCATTCATTCTTGTTTTGTAAGGAGGGATAGAAAGTTTAAAGGAGGGTAGTCCTAGGCATCAGCAGTATGAAACTTAGGTCTTACTAGTTTCTTTGCTGTTACATGGATGGGATTTCCTGCTAGTTTACCACCCTCATTTTCCTCTCTATTATTTAATGGTGCTTGGATGTGTTCTGGAAAGGGATGGACTTCTACCATGAACTCTTGACAGAATTTCTGTAGGATCCTACCTCTGCCTCTCAGTCACTTTCACTGTGTACAAGTATAATGTGAAGTGGGCAAGGGCACAGTTATTTAGGGAGACACTTGGAGCTGCTTACCGAAGATGAAATCCTAACCCAAAGAAGTTAACATCCAATTTAACTATTCCCTGATTAACAAATTTGCCCATGAGAATCTGTTTGTGAGCTGTTTGTTCTGAAAAAAATCATGCTTTTATATTCTCATGCTCTTGCAAATGCAAACTGATACTCAGAAAAGTTTATTTGGCAGCCTTGGAACACAAAAAAATATACTGAGGAAATAATTACAAGTAAAAAAAAATTAATATTACTTGGGGGTTAAAAAAATTAATATTAACAATTAATGGCAACATTAGTAGGGGTTTAAATATATAAATGTCACTACAGAGGTCATCTTTGTACATGTTTGGCATTGGCAAGTGATGGAAATATTCGTCTGTAAGACCAATAGATAAACTTAACTAAACAAAAAAAGAGGGTTACTACTTTGAAAAAATTTATCATTGTAAAATGATAGTAAAAACCGAGTAATTTTGCCACCTTTTTTATGTTCATTTTAATTTGGGACAGTCGTATTGATATTTAAGATGTGAATTTGACAATGTAAAGTCATATCCCTGTATATACAGAAAATATTTTAAAAGAACAAGATACAATATCAAAGGTAAAATTTAAAAACACATATAGATGTTATTTTGCATTCAAGATAGGTAAAATCCCTAGAACAGCATTGATATGAGTGTTTAGTAACTGTATGAGTATTCACTTTGACTTTCCACACACCTGTAGCAATGCTTGGATGTAGTTCAAACTTTGTTTACATTAATGAAACAATTCCTGTCATCCACAGCTGTCCTGTGCAATAAGGAAAATGAATGTTGTCTAACAGGTTAAAATTCTGTTGTGCTGCTGCTGCTGGTGGTGGTTCCTAATTTTACTACAGGCACAGTTCCTCAATGCTTCAGCTCATTACAGAGACAAATATCACTCAGTGACAGGTAACTTTTCATTCTAACGTGCTTATGCCATGGATGTCTGTGCTTCAGAGATACTCTGTTTTGCACCTGAAATTACTTTCTGTGTTACAGCTATGAAGTGTGATTAAAAAAAAAGATACTGCAATTTAGATAAACCCCACTAAATGGCTCAACCGAAACAAAGCTGAAAATGAAGGTATAAATGGCTGAAGTGATTAAGACTGTCAAGTTCTCCTGGGTCCTGTTAGAGAATGAAATAGCTGATGGATTATTATTTATCCCTGAATGTGAGTTTTGGGGATTTAATTAAATATGTTCTATTATATTTTCCGAAGCCTATTTGAGGCTGTGAATCAAGACCTGCAATAACAGAATGTGGCATTGTTAATGGAAAAAATGGATGACTAGAAACTTCAGAAATGTCCATCTTTTAAACTCTTTAATTTGGCTGCTTGATTTTTTCCCTTTTTAAGAGTCAAAGAACCAGATGATTTTAAGAATGTCAGACTTTTTGTGAAAAGTGAATATTCGCTAGCAATTATAAATACAGATTTGCTCATTATCCATTATTGTTACTGTAAAAAGAAAGTATATAAATGTATCTTAAAATAAAAAGAGAAGATATCCTTACAATACACACATGTTCTGTTGCAAATAGGATCACAAAAAGCTATCAATAAAAAGAGAAATTGCCTGAATAACTTAGTATTTCCATTAATAAAGTTCTTCAGCATACATGAAAAATATGAGTACAAGCACAGCCATGGAACACCATTTCAAGAGGAGAATGGACCAAGTTTTCCAATGAAGTAGAAATAGAAATAAAAGTTCTGACTAAATTTGCAGATCACAAATGATAGTTTTCCCAGTGTTTACATATACACTAGTCAGGGGGAGAAAAGAAAAGTGGAATATAGATGAAATGCATTGTCAAACTCTCCTCATCTAGCTTAGCTAAACTTAGCCAAAAAAAGGCAAGCCAAACAGCACCCTGTGTGAACTGTGGTGACCTGATTAGATGCCAGAGGAGACGAGGTTAATTACTGCCATATCAGACAGAGAGTTAAACCTCCAACTGCAGCTCTTTCAGTGATGAAAGAGGACTAGGGGAAGTTTGTCATTTTGAGAGGTCTGTAGCTATAAACAAAGGAATAAAACAACAGTTTTACCTTTAGGGAAATATTGTGACACTGTTCTGTTGTATGAAAGAGAGCAAAGAGATTAACTGAGAAGAAAAAAAATCATTATATAAAAGTGCCACATGAGGGAGCCTAGTTAAACCATGTAGATTTTTGGTGGCAAACAGATAGGCCATTGTCATCTTCTATCAATTATAAGGAGGTGAACAAGGGAAGATAGTGTGGCCTGAAAACTGAAGAATCTCTTTCTTCACTGGTTCACGCTTTTTCCACTAGGATAGTAGTCAGAATTCACTTTCCCTCATACCATGACCTTTCTTGGAGGGATCGTTGACATGAGGCAAAATCTGGAGTTTCTCGTGAGTCACAAGGAGACAATCAAGAACTGATCTCCACCAAGTACTTATTTTTTTGAACAACTGTCACACCTCCAGTTTGTGTCAAGACTACATTGCAGACAAATTTAGTTAAAGAGGTGAATTTAATATCTGTAAATCTTTCCTATAATTTGAAGGTTGGCTTGGCTATAATGAATCTCACCTCAGAACTTGAGCTGTGAATCTGGTGCTTAGAACTAGCTGTTTATGTATGTGTATGTATATATTGAAAAGTAGACAACTACAAACAAATGCATATAGTTGAAAATGATTTTTTTTTAAATTAACTCCCTGAAGGATATCTATATAGAAATCCTTGTTTAACCATTTCAAATTTTACCAAACACTTTGGGCTGATGAACGTGGCCACATTTTATAATGCTTACCCACATGCAGGTGTTGAGTAAACCACCAAAAAACTTTATCACCTATTTTGCACACCTTTTAAATGATTTTTAAATAAAAAAATAGTTTTGAGCTACAGTCTTCTAATATGTAAAAGACTTACACTATAAACATGGTATTTTGGAAAAAAAAAAGCACAGAGGAGAAATTCTGTATGTAATTAAAGTTTTAAATACAAACTTAAGTTATGTAGGAATAGTTATTTGTCTAAAAACACAAAAAGAAACTAACAAAATAAGTTGTATTATATTACTCTAACCAGTTTTCAAAAGAAAAATTAATTATATTAACAAGCTAAGTAATAAGGAAAAATGCAAATAAGCCATATGTAGGCCTTTGTCCAGCAAAATATACCAGTACACCAGGAGTCAAGATTCTTGAGACTGCAAGGAAGGTGCACAAAAAGTAGATTTTAGCCTCTTCAGGGATCTGCTTGGTAGAATACTGTGGCATATAGCCTCGGAGGAAGGGCTCAAGAAAGACGGTAGATCTTCAAGGATTACCACTACAAGCTCAGTAATGATGCATCCAAGCAAAAAGGAAGTCAGGCAAAAATACCAGGAGATCGGCATGAATAAACAAGGAGATTCTGGACAAACTCAGACACAAAACTGAAACCTTCAGGGGGTGGAAACAAGGATACATACTCTGGGAGGAGTACAAAGAAACTGTCCAAGCTGCCAGGGGTCAGGTTAGGAAAGCTACAACCCCGCTAGAAAAGATTCTAGTAGATACATTGGTGATAAAAGTAAGACTAGGGAAAATGCAGGCTCTTTCTGGAAGAAACTGAGAGATCTGGTTACCCACACGGTGGAGAAGACTGAGGTACCTAATTTCTTATTTGCCTCGGTCTTCACTGTCAAGTGCTCCAGATAGAGTCCAAGAGGCACAGGCAGGGACAATGAACAGCAGCCTGTTGTAGGATAAGATCAAGTTTGAGACCATCTAGGGAACCTGAAGGTGCACAAGTCCAGTGGACCTGATTAGATGCATCTTTAAGTCTTGAGGAAACTGACAGATGAAGTTGCTATGCCATTGTTGACTGCATTTGAGAAGCTGTGACAATCAGAGGAGTTCCCAATGACTGAAAAAGGAGAAAGATAACATCCATTTTTAAAAAGTTTAGAAGGGAAGACCTGAAGAAGTACAGGCTGGTCAGTCTCACTTCTGTGCTTGGGAAGATCATGGAACAGATACTTCTGGAAATTATTCTAAGGTAGATGGAAAATAAGGAGGGGATTGGTGACAGCCAGCCAGGCTTCACTAAAAATTCCCTTCACTAAGGAAAAGCAACTGACATAATCTACTGGTACTTGTTCAAAGCATATGACACTGTCCCACACAACCTCTTAGTCTCTAAACTGTAGAGTCATGAGTTTGACAGATACACCACTCAGTGAACAAGGAATTGGTTTCATGGTTGGACTCAAAGACTTGTGTTCAGCTGCTTGATATCCAAGTGGGCGCCAGTGGTGTTCCTCAGCTGCTAGTATTGGGATGGCACCGTTTAACATTTTTATTGGTGACGTGGGCAGTGGGATTGAGCGTACCTTTGGAAAGTTTGCTGATGACACAGACACACTGAAGGGAAGGGATGCCATTCAGAAGGATTGAGAGGCTTGAGAATGGCCCATGGGAACCTCAGGAATCTCAAAAAGGCTAAGTGGAATGTAATGCACCTCAGTCTGGGCAATCCTAAACACAAATACAGGCTAGTCAAGGAATGGATTGAGATCAGCCCTAAAGAGAAGGGCTCAGGACTGTTGGTGGATGGGAAGCTCAACATGATCCAGCAATATGTGCTTACAGCCCAGAAACACCAAAATCCTAGGCTGCATCAAAAGAAACGTGGCCAGCTGGTCACAGAGGTGATTCTTTCCTTCTACTCTGCTCTTGTGAGACCCCCACCAGAAGTACTGTCTCCAGCTCTGGAGCTCCCAGCACAGGAAGGACATGGACATGTAGAGGATCTAGACTAGGGCTGCAAAGATGATCAAAAGGCTGGAGTAGTCTGGAGAACAGAAGGTTCTGGAGAGACCTTACTAGATCCTGCTAATACTTAACAGGGCCTACAGGAAAGATGGAGAGGGATATTTTACATGGACATGTACTTATAGGACAAGGAGGAATGACTTTAAACTGGAAGAGGTTAGATCTAGATTAGCAATAAGGAAAGAATTCTTCACTATGGGAACTGTGAAGTCCTGGAACAAGTCTCCCAGAGAAGCTGTGGACCCTCCATCTCTGGAAAAGTTGAAAGCCAGACTGGGGGGCATTTTGAGCAACCTGGTCTAATGGAAGGTGTCCCTGCCTGTGGCAGGGTGGTTGGACTAGATGGTCCTTAGGGGTCCCTTCCAACTTGAACCATGCTATGATTCTAAGTAAAAACTAAGCAACATTTCGAGGAAGCATTGTTGGAAGCTTTAAATCAGAGAAATTTTTCGTGTCAATTTAAGTTAGGTTGATGGGTCATATTTTCCTTGCACCACAACGTAATATAAAAGACAAAATATGAAGACATGATAGTCCTGTAAGTGTTTTAATAATGAAGAGTCACAAAACGTGGTTGGGCTTGCTGTGGCCCAGGTTTCTTTGTGCTGATTTAGCAAGGATGCAGGGGACAAATGACTGTTGCTGAATGGGTTGGAAGTCTAGTTCTCCATGTGCAGTGGATAGACAAAACCTGAGGATCATTGGAAATAAACTAGAAAGGCTGCTGATTTAGCAATTTAATTTATATTGTTAATGAGACATTTCTATGTGAATTTAAACAACAAAAATTGAGCAACAAAATTTGAACAGCACACTGGTGAGAAAATTATGTTAGTGTTTCATAATCAGACCAATAACTGAGTTTTAATTCATAGAATCATAGAACTATAGAATCATTCAGGTTGGAAACTTCTTTAAGATCATGAAGTCCAACCATCAACTTAGCATCACCAGCATATTCACTGCTAAGCCATGTCCTCAATGATTTTTCATGTCTGCATGATTTTTCAACACATCCAGAGATGGTGACTCTACAACTTCCCTGGGTAACCTGTTCTAGTGCTTTACCACCCTTTCTGGGAAGATTTTTTTTCTTAATATGTAATCTAAACTTCCCCCGGCACAATTTGAGGTCATTTCTTCTTATTCTGTCTGTTTTTACTTGGGGAAGGAGCCTGACCCTACTTTACTGCAACCTTGTTTGAGGTAGTAGTAGAGATGAATAATACCAGCCTCCTTTTCTCCAGGATCCCTCAGGCATTACTCATAAGAATTCTGCTCCAGCCCCTTCGCCAGCTTCATTGTCCTTCTCTGGACTGTTATTGTAACTATATTGTTAAAAAGTTTTGTCAGCAAGTGTTAGCTCAACTCACAGTAAGTTCTCGTCTCATCATATATTTTGCCAATGACAAGATTTTAAATGTAACTAGATGTAGGTATAAGAAGCAGATGGAACTGGAAAGCATTGCCAACTGCTGTACCAAAGAAAGGTGCTGATAAATACTAAGCTCATTATCAGGTCCCCGAGTGCATTTCTTTTTACTCCAGGGGTTTGCATGCCTGCGCTCAGGGTCAGCTTAAATAATAATGCAGGTGTTTAGCCTTGAAAAGAGCTCTTCGAAAAAAATCTCTGCTAAGAAGCTGTGCTGATCCCTTGCTCCTCCAGTCCTTCGACTGGGAACTGCCTTCAAAGGGAAGCTCCTGTAGTTGCTCCCAGCTAGAGGGAGGGTCCTCTGTTCATCTGTGTCAGTTCCTGGCCTTGTCACTGCTCATCCAGAATCTGACACTGATCCAAGGGCTTGACCTGCTTTGTCACTGTGGACATGCCCCAGGATTATGAGGCTGCCGGTGGTCCCGGTCACCTTTATGGACCAGCTCAGCTAGCCTTGGCCATACGTGTTGGCATCTGCCCTGCCTGGCCCTTATCATCCAGTGGCAATTGGTTGACCTGCTTTGCAAAGCTGTGCATGTTGTTATTGCTTTCTGGAACTCAGTTGAATAAAGGAAACCGGGAGATGGAAACTGGTTGCCTCTCCCAAAGCAAGTAATAAAATGTATACTACTTGAAAAGCTCTCTGAAAAATTCAGGGTTTACTTAGGGGTGAACATGTGTAAGGTCTTTTATTTTCTATTTAAAGTGCCTCTGGTTTCTAAGTAACTTTGTAGCATTTTAATAACCCACTCATATTTATGAAGTTGTGTTAACCCCCTTGGTAGCCTGGAAGAAAAATATTTACAGATGCCAAAATCTTGTGACCTCTGACTCTAAGAGGTTCATTCTCACAGGTAAATAAGATAAAAGACACCAATCCTGTCAAAAGTGATGCAGTTTTGTTGGGACAAAACACTCTGAAGTCCAGTGTGTACTGTTTCTTGAGAGTGGTATTATTAGAGTTGTTTCCACATCTTTTTTTAGGCCTCCCACAAGTTTGGCAATCTGATTTAGATAGCATCGGAAACAATCTTGAATGCATACTATAATCCAATAAATGATAGATAGATAGATAGATAGATAGATAGATAGGGATCTGTTAGTTGCTGTGTAAGTTTTTCCCTTCACANGAAACACGTTGTTCAAAGACAAGATAACATAATAAAATAAATAAATATAAACAACATAATTATAAATAAATAAATAAATATTTAATTAAAACTGTAACAAGAACAGTTCCAGAGAAAATTAACCATTCTATTATGTATAGACCAGCCATGTAGTCATGTTAATGTATAGGAGGCTATTGCATAGAGCTGAGGCTTCTAACTCATCAGAAGAATTTTTAAACTTCTAGGTATAGGGAATTAAGTATAGGAATGTACAGTGAATTTAAAAAGAGAGCAAAACAATACAAAAAAAGAAACAACAAAACCCCAAAATCACAAAAACCAAAACCCAAGAATCCCAAAGATACAGAAAACACTACATGCCACACCATGCAACCAGTACTTCACAACTTCTTATTTAGAGAAATATGAAAGATGCATCAATGGAAAAAGTCAGCATGCATAGAACTGTGAACTTTATATGCGATTTATATTTTGCTTTTCTTTTAGAATTGTAGTGAAACCAACACTTTATCGAAAAAATCTTAGAATTGATAAAAACAAGATATTGTTGATGGAAAGAGGNCCTTGCAATAAATGTGAAGAAAATCTCAAGGTATTATCAGCTAAATTTTAATAATCTTTCATGAGTATATATTCTGAATGCTGCTAAAACCCTGATGAACTGAAACACGTTGTTCAAAGACAAGATAACATAATAAAATAAATAAATATAAACAACATAATTATAAATAAATAAATAAATATTTAATTAAAACTGTAACAAGAACAGTTCCAGAGAAAATTAACCATTCTATTATGTATAGACCAGCCATGTAGTCATGTTAATGTATAGGAGGCTATTGCATAGAGCTGAGGCTTCTAACTCATCAGAAGAATTTTTAAACTTCTAGGTATAGGGAATTAAGTATAGGAATG
>VZRQ01002120.1:208837-269063 GCA_013397975.1 Machaerirhynchus nigripectus
AACACACAATAAGAGTTTTGGGGGGGGGGGGGGGGGGGGGGGGGCTTATTTTAAGTGAGAAAAAGGCAAAATATCTTGTCATAAGGGAGATCTTACACATTCACTCAGGATGAAAGTTGGGATGTTCTGGATAGACTGCAAAGGGCCTCTGTAATATAAGGAAAAGCAGGAGGTGAAAGTGGTCAGTACAGAAATGATCATCCAAGATTTAAGGAAGAGACACATGAGAGAGAAAAGCTGAACAAAAAGGAGAGACCCTGCATTGTTAAACTGAAACTGGATGAGATGGGAATCAGCATCTCACTGAATAGTCACTGCTGTAGTAAGTACACATACAAATTGATAACATTTTAGGGCCTAGTAGAAATGTAGAGAAGAGGAAAAGAAGTGGTAAGACTAGTCAAAAACTGAAGACTGAATCAGAGAGTCCTTGAGATGGTTCAAAAGTGAGACATTTCCAGAGATATTCAGCAGTGTAGCTCCAGAACCCTTCTGAACCCCCCCTTACATTTCTCTCTTCAAGTAAAAGAACACTAGAACTCTACCCTGTTGACTTAAATGTTTGTGCATGCAACTTAATTACTAGCTTACTAACTGAAAAAAGTGAAAAGTTTGATTGGGAAAGCTCAAAATGAGACCAGTAAAAAATAATTTCCATTTTTATTTATTTGTACTTAATAGGAAACACAAAATAAATCTGTTTTAACAAATGACTTAGCTCCTCTAGTATCAGTTTGTTACACTGTGAATTAAAGTTAAGGACAAATAAAAATAAAAAATATGCAGTAGCTGGTCTTTGATTTCAAAGAAGCACAATTCAAAAATTAGGGAAATAGCAAAAATTTGAATGAGGCAATTTTTTTCCTCCCATATAATGCATAAATTCTAAAAGAAATGCATTTTCATCTATTCATATTAAGAATAATAGAAACTTGCTATCACAACCTCCCTACACTTTGTCCCATGACTAGAAAATACTTAGTAGAAGCTTTTTTTCTGTTGAGCTAGTCCTGATTTTGTTGGTTTTTTTTTTTTTTTTTTTTTTTTTTTTTTTTTTTTTTTTTTTTTTTCTTTTTTTTTTTTTTNTTCATTATCCTATTTTATCTTTTCCCTTTTCCCTTACAGATTTAGATTCTTCCTTATGATCTTACTAGATTTTATCTTTTTCTCTTTGACGAATTTCTCAGACATGCTCAAAAAAACCGGAACTTTGGCATTTTAGAGTTTTAACACCATGTCCATGATAAAGAGTGTTGCGTATATTCTCATAAAATAGGAAGTTCAACATTCTCTAAATAGTCCCATTAAAAGTTTGAAGTCTGTTAAGCTATCATAATTTATTTTGAAAATTGTAGTATTAGTGACTGAGATGTGTGAGTTTAATAAAATATTATTTATTCTCCATGATTTTATAAATACAGAGGACAAAGGATTGGTCATCAATGGTGTGTTTTCTTTGGTGACTACCCAGTCATTCTTTGACTTAAAGTTTTGGAAGCTAATGTCCTGTTAATTTCCTCCTTTTATACCTTACAGTATTAGGTATTGAACACTAATTTCAGATAAATTACTTTTGACTTGGAAAAAAATTACTCATTAAATAAATTTCTTTCACAGTAAGATGGAGTTTACAATCTTATAAAAATGTGATATTTGGAGGCTATAAAATTCTCCTATAGAACTACTTGACATTTGTAATAAGAGGAAGAAAGGTTGACAGAAAAAATTAGAGGGAAGATAATGATAGTGAAACATATTTTGGCCAGCAATCTTTATTACAAATTATCATTTTTACAGCTTAAACATGACTGAAGGAAAATAATCACCAAGGAAAACATCAGAGTAACTAACAACTTTGTCTTGTAAGAGGTAAATTCCCTCTAGTTTAAAGAGTTTTGCAAGTTAAGAAGACATGCTCAGTATCCAAAAAAGGAACAGTTAGAATTCACATATGTGAATTTCTCTTTCTCAAACCTTATAGCACAGCTACAGCTGTCCTGAAAGAAAGATGAATCTATTACACAGGACCATTAAATATACCTCATTCCATTTTACTGAAAGATTATGTGTGTTTGCATGTATCAAGATTTTTTTTTTCTTTAATTAGTTTGCAGTGTTAAACACATTTCAGTGACGACTCTGAAGTGAATTGCTCCATCAGACAAGGTCTGGAGCCAAAGATCACACTGCAGGGAGAAAGAAGCAAGACCTCATAATTAGTGATGAGGGAGGCACTCAAGACCCATGAGTGGAAAGCACTGAAGCCCTGAGAAGAGGCAGTTCTGAGTCTTCTGCACAAGCCAGGAGAGGAGCAAGAGCAGATACCCTGTAGCAATTCAAGAGCAGCCTCTGGTGAGCATGAGTGACCAGGAGCACAGTGAGCAGAGCAGGCAAACAGTGTGTGGAGTGGCAGTTCATGTGGTAGCTTGCACAGCAAGGGAGTACTCACCCACCAGCACTAGAGGTAATCTCAGTTGATGGTCACCACACCCTTGGAAGAAACAAGGCAATGTTTTCCACTTGATGGCCAACCGTGTCGTCAACACTCACCAGAAGTGGTGACACAAATGAAGTGCCCATGAAAACATGCAGTTGTCCAGGTTACAGTCTACAGGGAGTGCTGGAATGGAGCAGTAGTAGAGATAACAGCTGTGTGACCAGGTGGTTAACCTGGTCTGCCTGGTGACAAAACTGAGAAGGTAGATAGAAAGGTGAAGAAGCATCGCGGACTCTGAAGATGAGATAGAGTGGTGGAACCATGGTCTGGCTCCACTGAGACAAGAGCAGACACCAGAAAAACCTCAGATTCAGGTGTCCTGCATCTTCCCCCTGCCAGCCTGAAAGAAGGAGATCAAAAGTGTTGCAGGGAGTGACACTGGGAGAAAAGACAGCCTTTGTCTATTTATATATGGCCTTGTGGTTTAAAGCTGTGTGGGGGAGGAGATTATATAGCTCTTGGCAAGCTGTGAAATGACAGACCAAAATTAGAGGGACAGAGTGCTTTTGAGGACACCTTGCTGGTGACTCTGAGATGTGCTAGTCATACTCAAGCCTTATGAAGATGAGGAAGGGATCTGGAGGTAACAGAACCCAACAGGGAAATACTAGGGAAATATCTCAAAGGAATTAATTGTTGTTCCTCTAAGAAGACATGTCTCTCAGCCTAAACCTGAGATGCCTTTACACCAATACACACAGCACAAGCAACAAACAGGAGAAGCTTGGAGTCACTGAGAAGTTATGACCTTGTTGACATTACTGAATCTTGGTGGGACAAATCTCCTGCCTGCAGTGTGGCTTTCAGAGAACAGCCACATTCAGAAGGGATAGGGGTGAAAGGATAGGTGAAGGGGGTGCCCTCTATACCAAGAGCCTATTGACAAAGCCTTCTTACTCTAGCTCACAGGCTGTCATCCTGTGAGGGGATTTCAACCACCCTGACATCTGCCAGGAAAGTAGCATGGAAGAAGCAGGCAATCTAGGAGACCCTGGAATGCATGGAGGATAAATTCTTAAGCCAGATAGTAAACATACCAACCAGACGGGACACAGTACTGGATCCAGTGGTTACCAGTGTACGAATTAATCAGGGATGTCAAGATTGGAGGTGGCCTGGTCTGCAGTGATCATGCATCAGTGGAGTTTGCAGTCCTGAGGGATATGTGTCGGGTGAAGAGTAAAATAAATGTCCTGAACTTCAGGAAAGCAAAATTCCAGCTCTTCAAAGGCTTAATCAATAGGACCACCCTGGAAAACTAGCCTCACTGACAAATAAGCAGCTAGAATACAAGAATTATCTATTCACAGGAACAGAAGCTTGGGCAAGAAAGGAAGGAGACCAGCATGGCAGTGAGTAAGTTTCTGGTCAAACTAGCGGGCAAGAAATAAATGCACAGGCAGTGGAAACATGAACAGGCATCCTGGGAAGAGTATAGGGACTCAGTTGGGTTGTGTCAGGATGGGATTAGGAAGGCCAAGGCAAATCTGGAGCTGAAATTGGCAAGGGACCCAAAGAATAACAAGAAAGATTTCTGCAGATATGTCAGCCAGAAAAAGGTCAAAAAAGGCTAGCCAGCAAGTAAAACAGGATGAGAAAGCTGAGGTATTCAAAAACAATTTCACCTCAGTCTTCAGTGGCAACTTCCAGAAGTCAGGCACTTCCCACACCTCTCAAGTGGGTTGACCACAAGACAAGTCCCATTGTAAGTAAAGATCAAGTTCATGACTACCTGAGGAACCTGAAAGTATGTCAGACTACGAGACAAGATGAAATCCATCCCAGAGTCCTGAGGGAATACGTTCATATAGTTGACAAGACAGGCTCCATGATAAATTTAAAAGCATGACAGTCCTGGGTGACTGGAGAATGGGAAACATTGTACCCATCTTTTAAAAACACAAAAAGCAGGACCCTGGGAACTACTGACCTGTCAGCCTCACCCCTCTCTCTGGGAAGATCATGGAACAGATCCTCATATAAGATGTACAAAGGCATACCGAGGACAGGGAGATGATTCAGGACAGTCAGCACGGTGTCATCAATGGTGAGTTTAACCAACGTCATTAAAAAAATGAAAAGGTATGTATCATTAAGTATTGGCTATTTTAAATATTTAGTCTTCCTACTAAATTCTAAATAACCATTCTGAAAAAGTGCATTTAAATTTCATGGTCCATAAAAAATACATTAGTTTTAAAGAACTGAAGTCTAGGAATGAATGTTCTATATCAGATAAACCTTTCATATTATTTTTGTCTTTATCAATTCATCTACTAAGTCTTTTCAAAGAAACTGAATATACTGACATCTCCACCATTCAATCAATGGCTTTGTGACAGAGCTATAAATACCTGAGTAGCAAGAGTGGGAAGGGAGAGACTATTTGTGGAAACTAAGGATTGTGGCACATCTTCAATCACCTACAACGTCAGCATTCATACGGTAAAATGGATGATGATAAAAAAACATACACCTGAGGGGAATACATTATCTAAAGCTAGCATAAGCGGCATAAATGTTTCATTACCATGGAAATGGTGCACAGTACATGACAGCAGAAAAAGTCAGTTGAGACAGGCAATTTTAATTTTTATTGATAATATGATCACAGGTGTGCTTTCAATCATTTCACCACTTCAGGTTTCTCATCCACTGTCACTAATAATTTCACATGACAAGCACAATGCTCTTGTGACATTACAAATGCAACCTGGAGTTACTTACACTGCCTGCTGACTAGCAAGTCACTGTCCCTACTGCCAGGGTAAAACTCCAGAAACCCCTTTTATTTAGTACACCAGAGGTCTCTCAGCATCTCCCTGATGCACTGTGGCATTTGTGTTTTATGCAAAGCGTGGCTGATGCAATCCATATAGCTAAAAGTTTTGACAGTGTTCTTCAAAAGAAACAGTGCCTTCTGGGTAAAGATGGGAAAGGGGCAGGACAGGATTGAGAAGGACCATGAGAGATATATATGACTGAAAACCTCAGATCATTTAGGGATGTATCATTCAACTGAAAAGCAGGATAATTTTAATCCCTAAGGCTTTCTGGCTCACAGACTTTTTGTGCTTTAAATTTCAGAAAATCGTAACTAAATTTCCTGTATTGCATGCCCCACTTTAGCTCTAATAATACTGCTGTGTCTGAGGTCTAGTTGGTGCCAAGCATATGATTCAGGAAGTAGCATTCATTATTGAAAAGAAACACTGTGTTGTGAGAACACAAACAAAAGATGGTGAAATTGCAAACCCAATGCATTCTCAGTTTCACATACTATTTAGATAATGAATCTTACATATTCCTGCTTTTCATCAGAAAATTTATATGTCCTTCCTTTACCCTGTATACTTCAGGTGACTTTTAGAATGAGGAGTTCTACAAAACATGATTAGTATGAAAAAGGTTTATAGTTATCTCACTTCATGTTTTCTTTCCCTGAAATCATGCTACTATTAAGGAACATTAGTAGCTTTTGAAAAGAAATAGTATGGGCAAAGTTAAAATACAAATTTTGTCTGAGTCCAGTGATAAGGTCTATCAAACAAGCTATTTCACCATAACATATGTATTAAAATTAAAACATCGTATAGTGTTAAATTGCTATTTTAAGGTATATTTCCTGTGCAACATTTTTGACCATTACAACTAACTTAATCACAACTCCATATACACAGTGATATTATGATTAATAATAATATGACAATATTCATATATAAAATATTGTTTGCAATAATATGAGTACTTTCTTTTACTCTAAGGATGGCAGAGAATTGTTTTAAAACTGTTTTTAATAGGAAATGGGGGTCTTCCATGAGAGTGACAATTACACTATTTCACAGTAATGCTATACTGGAGCCACTAATAACCATGAATAAAATATAAGTTCTCGTGGTACAAAGTACTTTTACATGTTATTTATAAAACATATGCTTACCTCTGCTTTCCTTAATTCCATTTACTGTTTTGTTTCATTTGTTTTGCAACTACTTTTTGTTGTGTTATTTCCATACTAAATTAGTATGAATCTGATAATTAAATGTAACAGTCGCTATAGGAATTTAAGAAATCTAGAAGGAAAATGCCCAGCTTTCCTCATAGTTATAACTGTTCCTCAGTAACAGATGTCATGACATTAGAGACGCTTCTGTCATTTTCCCTTTCTTAAAATATTTTACTTTAGGATGACTTGCAAAAATGGACTAAGTAGCATTTAAACATTTCCATGCAGAATATTCAAATATTTTCTTTGTGCTGAAGATTATTTCCCATGAGAGAAGGATGAACAGAAGGAATCTATTCTCTTCTGCTTCCTATTTGCTTAGCACAGGTGTCAACAAAAGTATCAACACAGAGAACAGAAGGGATAAAATCTTGGCTTCTCGGATATAAATGGCAATTCTCCCATTGACTTTAACGGGTCAGGGTTTTCTTAGAACTGTTTCTGGACTCACAGTTGCCAGAATGTGAGGCTCCACTGAAAAGTCAACTTTCTCCACTGTGTGAGAAAAGGCAGATTGGATGTACATGGTAGTCAGAGCAGAACACTGAACACTGACACTTCATGGCAAAGTTAATATGCTGTAGAGTGGAGAGTGCTTCCAAACAGTAACAATACATAATTTGCTTCTTTCATTTGACATTGTCTCATAAATAAAAGATAGGAGGATGATGAATTATAGTTTGCAAACACTAGAGCCAAATAATCATCACTGATTGCTAATAAACTACAGTGAAACCTCATTCATACAAATCAGAAGTTGTACTGCAGCAATAAATATCTAGGAGGGCACTGTAAATTAATAACAATTTTTATTCTGTTTATTTGAATATCAATTTATATTTGCATAGCTCTTGGCTAGAAACCAGTGGGAAAATATTTCTTCAACAGGTTGAAACAAATCAGACTGTCAGCAACTCACGTTTCTGCTCTATTTTGAGTTCAAAACATTTACACTTTGCCATGATAAATTACCTTGCTTGACAAACACAGAAGACTAAGAGTTAAAATTAAATATATTGTTGGTAGAATTTAAAACCTTTTTGAGATGTTAATTTAAAATTGGGTTTAGATCAACACTGAGAAACTCTACCTTTTCCTTCATATTCATTAGTTTCACAAAATTATTTGCCTGTTTTAGCAAGGTAATTATAGCAATACTAGTATTAGAACTTCTATGGAATGGTATAGTTTCTGTCAGCTGTGAAGGTTAGACTCTTTGTAGTGAATCCCATTGTCAAAGCTGCTAAAGGACGCTTTACATGCACATAATTACTACAGTTGATCCAAATTCTACAGTAATTACAGTATTAGAATAAATGGGAACATGGCAGCACATCACCTAAGAATCCTCTGGCAGTACAAAGATAAGTACAATTGCTGTGCACAGCTTTGTCTAAGCCTTTTAAGGCAGTCTCCAAGATTTTACTATGTAAGTAGCAAAAGATCAGCTTTCAGACTCCTATTTTTAATTCCCAACACAATAGCTGCACATTCTGTGGCTGACTGGAGTTATTTGTGTTTGCCAGTATTTTTGAATAATGGACAGAGGTAAGGAGATAGAACAAAATATGCAAAAAATTTCCCTCTTCAGTACTTGAAGAAAAGAATTCCAGTTGATGAAGTTCAAAGCTACTCTTGCTATGTAACATTTGTTTTTAAATTTCAAAACCCTGATTACTTTTTCTTTCTCAACTCCAGCATTGCTCTTTTGAAGGACCTACCAGTTCAGGGCAATTTACGACAGGTCATGAAAAACCCTAGAGGCACACATTCCTATCTCCTTAAATTTGGAACTTTCTGTGTTCCTGGAGTCTACTCTTGTAGGATGGCCAGGATGAATAAGGTTAAATCACAGACTACCAAGAACACATGTGATGCAATTTGAATACTAGTAACTTTCTTTTTGTGTAGGTTAGCCTAAAAATTTAATATGACCTGTCACAATCAAGCCTGTTAGTACTATAGGCTTTTCCAGAATCTTGAACATTACACTGCAAATAAAACAAACAACTCTCTGCTCAACCCCCAAAGCCCATCCCCCTTGCCCCACCCCCTTTTAAAGGAATAGTTCATTTAACATTTAAATTGTAGCAAAAAAAAAAAATACCTTGTATTCCCCAGTCTAATTGCAGACCAACAGAACCTGCAAAGTAAGAAAAAAAGGTCTGCACAATTAGTTAATGAATACATATATGTACACACACAGGTAGACAAACTGACTATTTTTAGAAGTACTGAATGTGCTATCTGATAGTGCAATGATAGGTACAAAAGCAATTGAGCAGTCAGGTATTTCCTCCTAGATGTCCTGAAGAAGATTCAGAAAGCATAACAGGTAACATGTTGACATTAAACATATATTGCTAGATTCAGATAATTACCTAGTCCTTTTAGGCTGACAGTCAACCTCCTCCTGTTCCAGGAGCTGCTGTATGTTTTAGCAGTCAGAGTGCTTTGATATTCATTTTGTAGTATGTTTGAAAATATCACTATCTGATGCAAATGTCTTGAGTTGCCCATATCTTACATGGAAAAAATATTTCACTATCTCCAACAAGGATACAAACAAAGCACCACGTCTAGGAAGCTTTTAGTTTTTTCTGGCCTAGGAAAACCCTAATTACAGATGAAAACTACTCTGCACAGGATGCTGGGGTAGTAGAGAAGGACAAAAGAGGTGATGATCTTAAAAGACAAAGAAAGACTATTTCTCCTATTGTAAGGAGCTTATGCTCCACTTGCATCTTTCATAAAGTAGGCTCATTTTTATGATTCTTGTTATTATTTTTCAAGTCAAACTATGTGACATCAACCTCTGTTAAAGAAACCAAACTTTCCAAATTTCAAGCAAATGTGATGATCATACAAATTCTAAACACAACATTTATAACTATGTATTCCCATTGGTCCATTTGAAGAGGTCTATGGTATTTAATTTCCATTTTCTTGCTTTAGGAATGATAGATTTGTAATAAAAAAACCCAACAAAACCAAAATACCAATTAAAAAAACCAATAAAAGCGATTTTTATGAAAATAATGACACCAGGAATAAAAGTGTCAAACTAGTGATCACATATTAGTGATCTCCTGTATTGGAGACTGATTATCATCACTTAAAACAACAAGATCCTCAGTCCCTGATTTATTTCGCATTATGCAGCAATACAGAAAATGGCTAAAGACTTTTCAAGACATTAAGTGACATTTAAGATTCAACAAGGAATTAAAAGTGCTCAAAAAGGGAGTATATGAAATCGACAAAAAAAAAAAATTAAAAAGGCTAGGGACTGTCTTACTCCAGGAAATTCAACACATATGAACCTGGATTTGTATTTCCACCTCCCTGTGCACGACCAAGAGAAACATGTTCTAATGCACCTTGTTGATTGCAAAATACACGGCAGATACCACACGCCATGGAAAGGTTATCTGTTCTCTAGAACCTTCATCGCAAAATAAGAGAGCGGTAATTCCATAGTGTTTAATAACACAAAATTTTATATTGGGGATCAAAAAATCTAGCCATTGTGCCATTATCAGGAAATTTCAAGCATGTAGATAGCATCTTTACCAGATTTATCAGTTTTAAAAAAGAAGACCAAAGAGCAAAGAGAGAATGTAAGGGCATTAATGGTGTCACAGTGCCAGGATTCTAGATGGAAACAGGAGTTGAAAATTTAATTATAATTTTCATATAGATTATGTCCATAGTGATATTTAAATCTCTTATTCTTCACAAAAGTAATAAAAACACATTTGGCATATGAGGCAGGTCAAAAGAGTACCAGCTATACAGACACAAACAATTGCAAAGTCCTTACAAGGCCTTTGCCATGGATTGTGTTGTTTTTATTCTCATTTACAGAATTATTTTACTCTCCTTTAGAAAGCAGGACATGAAGTGCTGACTGTATAATAACAAAGGGAAAGTTTCATATCTATATATGACTACAGATGACCTTTAGAGGTCTACATAGAGAACGTTAGTCTTTAGGGTCACCCTGTGACATGATTTAAAGGATATTCATATATACCTCAGTCCTATAAATTATTAGCTGAAACACATTATTTTCACATGTACACATGCATCACATATGCGGCATCCAAAGCTACTGTGATTTATTGCTCAGTCAGTATCTGAATTCATGTAAAAAACTATGCATAAACTGAGCCAGAAAGGTTTTCACTGACCTCAGTAACAAAGTACAGTACATATCCAGTAGGGAGAGAATGAACCATAAATCTCATAATGTCTACTTGTGCTAGTTATGAAAGTAATTTTCTCATGCAGTCCTGATCAGAACCATAAAGGCAAACTAAATAAAAGCTTCTGGAAAGAAAAAGCTTCATGTAAGTGACACTTCATTGAACAGTCAGTGGGAAATCACAACTGCACAACATCTGTTTCAACCCCGCAAATAAAATTAATTTAAATTAAGTACATAAATAACTTGCTATGCACATATCAACGTAATCAATAAGCGGCAGACTCCTAATCACAACTGCCATTAAGATTTGTAGTGAAAGATAAGAATAAAGAGATAATTGCAATCAGAAAACATGCTGAGTGGAAATAAATTACAGTGAATGTTAAACAGCGTTAAAGAGATGTTCAGAGGAAGTTTACTGCAGCATATGAAAAGCCCCAGAATATGAGGCCAAACTACATCTTCCTTTCCTTGTCCCTCATCACTTCTCTTCTAATGTGTGAAACTCAATTCCTTTTCCCTTGCTGGCTGACTTTGTTTATTGCTTGAAACAAATACAGACCTAAAGCTACCATCAGTTTCAGATTGATTATCTGAAAGAGAAAGCCATCTCTAAAGACTCATTATTCTTTTCTTTACTCCACACTACCTTGTAAGTTCTGTCCTAGACTATGTGTCTTCCAGCTTTTCAAACTATCTTTTACTGCACACAACTTCCCTATTCACTCTTTTGCTCTAAAATTGCTTATGAAATAGCTCTCTGCAGTCATTAAGAACATCCTTGTTGCTTGGCTTCATGGTCTTTTTTACACCAAGAGTCCACAGTATCAACTCCCTTTAGATTTGGATATTCCTTTTTCTATCTCTTCTCCCCATAGACCTCTCAGATTTACCCTTCTTGCCTTTAGCTGGAATGGCTAACATATGCTCTCACCCTTCCCCAAAGTCACCTTTCCCTTCCTATTCTCCTCTGGTATTTCTTTCACTTCTGTGATGGAATGTGGACTTGTGCTATTCATAAAGGGTATTCTGAGGAGAAAGCCATATATGTGAAAAAAAAAAAATCAAACCATCATCCGATTTCAGGAGATGCAATACTATTCCTAACTGATTGCTAATTTTTCCTTGCCTTTCTCCTGTTCTCTACCCAGATTTCATCTTAGGTGAGTAAATCAATTGCCACTTTTCTTTAGCTCCTATCAATCTTCTATATTACTGCTGATTTTCTTCTGTCTTTAGCCTTCTGTCTTCTTCCTCTATTAGATAGTGCTTTGTTTCTTCTAGACTAGCCCTCAATATTTTTCTGTTCCACCAAATTATAATCCACATATTTAGTTTTCTGCATCTCAGACTTTACTGGTGCTATTTAATTCACTTTTTTCCCCTAATGGTCATTTTTGGCTTTTCTTTAATTTCTTCTCTACTCTCTCCTTCATTAGGACAGTAGTTGAGGGTAACAGAGGAAAAGCAATGATGAAAATGGACCTTTGCCTGTAGTCATCCTTTATTAACAAGAGGGAAAGTGAACCTTTCTTCCCAACCCAGCCCAAATTCAGTTTTCTGTTCTTATGTAACTGCAAAACAGGAAGACTATTTTAAGTATATAGCTTATTCAGAACTGCACGTATTTCAATACTAATGTAATGATACATATACATCTAGTTCTTTACCCAGTTGAGTACTTTCCCAAAATTATAGGACTCACAAAAATAATAAACCTTCATTTCAACAAAGTAATTTTGCTCTCCAGAAGTTCCCTCAAATGTCAATGTCATGTTCTTTATGCACCCTAAATTTTTAAAGCAGCTCAGGGAATTCTGATTCCAAGAGAAATCAGGATAGGTTCCTCTAATGATTTCTGCTTGAAAAGAAAGTGACTTGTGACATAAACTATTGGGGTGAAATTCTTCCCTTGATGACTTATCGCTAAGGGATGCTAATGACTTCAGTAGAAAATATGGTTGAGCATCCTAGGGTACAATTTACTTCCTACTGTTTTTGTGCTTACTGAGATTGAAGATTACTCTAGGGAAGATACTGTATGTGAAGCAGAGAAACCAATTGTGTCTGAAAAACATGTTGACAGATAAAGAATAAATGAGCAAAGAATTGCATGCATATGCAAATAAAGAGCTTAAGCTAATGTAAATATATACATACATGGTTCAACAGTGTAAAAACTGTGGCATGTATGCTAGAACCAATCCATATGCTATCATCACCAATGGCATCTGCTAGAAACTTTAATGCTCCCAGCAGCTTGAGACAAGCTGTGACACTGAGTCAAGAAGTGTGAGACAGAGGTAACGAAGAGAAGAAAATATTTTTAGCGGAGCGAATACATTATCACAGTCTTGTTATTGGGGTATGGCCCCTAAATATCACTTGATTCAAACTAACAACTTTCACTATATGACCTCAGGAGCATAAAAATTATACAGATATTTTGATATTATTTTTCCTGACAGGAAAGATTTGTTTTGGAAATTAGTAAAAATTTATTTACTTAATACGTCCACTGATTTCTGTTAGTGTAAAAGTATTTTTAAATAGCACTCATAGAACTTCCCAAAGCATATGCATAAATGAAGACCTACTACACACATTTAACAGCTGTAGATGGATTCTGTGCCAAATAATATAAATATTTATATATAAATTTATATATTAAATAATAAATATATTTCTATTTATATATAAATATTTATTTAAGCTAAAGTATTTCTTAATAACAGAACTCAATCACACTGTGCAGTTGCTAATTAAAACACAAAAAAAAAAAAAAAAACCAACAGAAAAACCACCCCACCTGTCTAACCCACCCCTCTCTGCAATCAATAGCAAAAAACCATAAAGTCTAGTGAAGGCATTCTCAGTCCTCTGAGGAGCAAGTGTATTCCAAAGCTCCTATTCTGTTCTGACTCATTACAACTACATATATATAGAGAAACCTACAGGTTACCTCGCTGTCAAAAAGAACAAGAATACAGATAGTGAGGCAGAGAAATGGAACAACATGTAGAATGTGAATACCACATTTATTACCATCATTACATCATTTCAGACAAGTATAAGCCCTTCCTTAGTATGCTTTATGAAAGTAGATGTGACTTCCTTGAAATTTTGTATTAAACTAAGAGGCAAGACATGTACTACTAAATTCTTATTTCTGTTGGCCAGATTAAATATTTTCATCAAATTTTGTGTTCAGACTTTGCTCATAAGCCTGTAAGATTTTTATTTTAAATTGTTTAGCTTTTTTTAAATAGTGGCACAAGGGGATATGCAGGAATGTAATGCACAAAAATATGCTATATATACACACGCACATATATATACACACATGTATTATACATACATAATATGCCAAAATATGTAACAGAACCTCATGGGGAGTTTTAGCTCTCTTTATTTTAGCTTAGTCAACCTTGAATGAGTGGGAAAGGATAATAAATAATAATAATTCATAATTTTTTCTCACTCTGTCAGAATTTTGATTCCAGCCTCTGCCAAGAATCATCCTGCAAATGAACTGTCAAAGAAATTGTTTGCAATTCCGGTCATTCACTAAGTAAGAATCATGTAAAAGGAAAGAGATTTCTCCACACTGATGGGAGATTTCTCCATTGGATGGGAAAGCATGTTCCATTGGCAGCGTCAGGAGAGAGATTTTGCTGTGTGGAACTGAGAGATTACACATTAAGGAAGTATGGGAAAAATACATAGTATGGTAACCATGAGGTTATAAATACTTATGACTTGTCACGAGGTAATAAATATTTAGACATAAATATGATACATGACACACCTCTTCTCTTCAGTGAGTAAAATCTGGCCTACAAAGGGAACTCTCTTTATGAACACTACATAATCTCTTTATGCTAGTATTATTTTGTGACATACAGTTGCCCTAAATAGGACCTCTTATAATATATATAAGCCATTATTAGCACATGAAGAAGGGTCTTTACAGACAAGTGGGTCAGTCCTTTCCAGCGGCTGTTCACAATGTATGCCCTTCTGGTTCGGCACTGCAATAGTGTTGTAACTATCCTGCTGCTGGTGCTCCCTAAGTAAGGAAGTAAGGAAGAGTCCTCCTAAGTAAGGAAGAGTCAGAGGAATCGAGTTTTTGCATCAATTTTCCCAACCTGTATGTCAGTAAACACAAAACCTTAGTACATGTACAGGTGCTCAGGTGCTGGAAGCAAGGGGTCACAGGGAGGAATAGAAGAGTCCACACAGGAGAAGGTATTCTGGTGTGTGAGGGACCAATCCTGGAGCAGGTAAAAAGAGTGAGGAGGAAGGAGCTGCAGAGAGGAACTGTTATGAACTAACTGCAACATCCATTTCCCATCCCTCACTCAGGGGACATTAGGTAGAGGAGTCAAAAATTAAGTTGAGCCTGGGAAGAAGAAAGGAGTGTGGGGAAAGATGTTTTTATCTTTGCTTTTCTTTTTTAATTAACTATAGATTACATTAATTTTCCCAAAATTTTTATTCTGTGCTGCACTTGAAGATAATTGGTAATTGGCCTCCCTGTCCTTGTCCAAACCCACAAGTTTTTCCACCTTAGTTTTTTCCCCTGACCCTGTTAAAAGGAGGCAGTGAGTGCAGCTGGGTGTTGGTCTAGCACACTGTATGGATCTCATCAATACCTCTGCCATAAGAAACTACATAATGCAGAACTGGGATAGCTTTTAAGTATCAGCTGCCCACCAAATCTAACTTTATTAACCAGAGAGACACTTGGAATAGTTTTGATACTTCCTGTGCTGTAGGTACTTTTTAAATTGTTACTGATAGAGGACTACCAAAATTTATGATAAGTTTGGGGTCTTGTGTAAAGAATACGACTTTCTTTTTACTTTTTTTGGAAAGCTTGTAGAAAGCCCGGAGAACAATCATGAGTGCAATAGACAAAGAATGTGTTTTTACACTGTTTTTTAAAATTAAAAACGAATTAGTATTTTATTTTTACTATAGACACTAACTTTACTAATAACTGTTTACGGGCTTTCTACTTAGGGAAGAAATATTTGCAAAAATAACAACAAAAACCAAAAAACCACAAACACGCATGAAACTTAATTCTATAGACCAACGAACTTTTTACTAATGAAACCTACACTGCAAAACAAAAGCATAAAAAATGAAAACCAAGAGAAAAACTACCCTGATTCATCCTTTATTAGTACTTCATTTTAAATAACATGCTAGCGGCAATATTAAAGGGTTTTTTATGACAGAAGTGTTTTAATACTTTAACAAAGCTGCTTACATGCACAAGGAGTATTACAGGTTTACTGTACTAGATACAGTTTCTAATACATTTGCTTTTAGGTAATCAGAACTGGTTTATGACTAAATCCAAGATAATCTTATGCTGTGTTTTTAGAATGAAAAATACAGGGTTTACTGTTTTTTTTTCTTCCCTAATGATGCCAATTATTAACTCAGAATAGAATTCCTAGTTACCTTGGTGCTGTAGAATTATAGAGCAATTTTAATGGTAAATCTGAAGTTCAACTTACCGCGATACCTACTTTCTAGTGTAAATTAATTGGTTTATATAAGAAAAAATGTCCAGTCACACAAGTGTAAAAGTAAAAATAAATAAGACATAAAAAGTCTTTCCTATACTCATATTAGATTAAATGCCTATCAACTCACAGTAAAAGCATCTAAAATTAATCCTCTATAAAATTATTTTGTTAAATATAAAAAGGGATCAATGCATAATAATATTACTTAAGGAATTTGATTGTTCAAGGAACTATTTTAACTGTATTACGTGTTTTTTGAAAAAAATCAAGTGGAAATTTCAGGTCTACTTGCCCAATAATTCAAATGATTCTAGGGATAATTTGTCCCATAGCATAGTGAATTTTAAACCAAAAGCTGGAGTTTTAAAAACACATGGGACAATATCGTCATGTACAGATGTTTGAATACAATTACCAGTATTTATAGCAGTATTATACTTTTGATAGTAATTCTACTAAATACTTTGTAGAACTTCTATGTTGCCCTTAAAAATGTGTTTTTTAAAGTTGTTGACATAGGCCTTGTCATATGAAATGATAGATTGTTATAGATCTGATTGTATTCTAGTTGTCGCTTTTAAAAATGGAAATCTGAATTATCAGTCCTCTGGATTGTGAAACCTTACAGCATGAAATTACAACTCATTTCTTGCAGGGAGGGTTGGATGTGCATTTGTACTAAATACAACATTATAACTTGACAGATTTTATTCAGTTGCTTGTTTGGTCCCCGATAATATAAATAGTAAATGCTGTGCAAATAATATTGCATATATGTTCAGAAAATATAAATTATATTCTAGGATCTATTCATGAACACTTTCTTAGGCAGAGTTGTATCCTGAGAGAAACAGTCAAACTTTCAGTACATTCCAAGCATCTACAATTACAATCACTTGCATATGGACATGTAAGCAACAGCTGAGCCCCAAAAATTTTCAATGAACTATATCTATCCATTATTTTAATTTTTCTGTAGTCATAACTGATTATTGTTTTAAAATGTGCATAGACCTTTGGATTTCCAGAAAGTTAAAGTAACTGGAGTGGGTCACTCCCATTAAATCATTAGGAAAATTGGTTTGATATTGTTATTCATTGCTACTTCAATTCTTATTAGCACTATGAACAGGGAATGTAAAATCCTGGAAATGTATTCCTAGATGCATCTTTTTTCTGTGTACATCAATCAGCACCAGAAAAATGACGAAGTGGAATGGACGAGGTACAGGAGTAAAATACCAGCTTCCATGTGAGCGAAGCAAAAATTGTAAGCAGGTAAATACAAATTCATATGAATCGTATTGACAGTATCTCAGTCACACCCTCAGAAGTGTGTTTTTTCAGTTGTAGTGATGATACCTGCAGTGTAGTCCTAGACTCATTAATCCTGGACTCTTGCTCTTCTGGCAAGAATGTAACAATTCATGTTACATGAACTATTAAAGACTTCTGTCATCTGATGATAAAAATTCTAGGTGTCCTAGTGGATAGTAAGTTGAACCTGGATCTACAGTGCACTCTTGCCTACATGATGGGAAACTGTGCCCTGAATAGCATCACAAGAGCACAGACATCACATTAAGGCATGAGATAATGATGTTTTATTAAGCACTTTCCAGAACTGGAGTGGCCACGGCAACAGGCAAAACCTGAAAATTTTGAAGTTCCATCTGAACATAAGAAAGATTGTTTCCTTGCGAACATGTCAACAACTGGCAGAGGTTGTCCGGAGAGAGTGTGTAGCCTCCATTCTTAGAGGTATTTAAATCTTTCCAGAACATATCCTGGGCAACTTGTTCTAACTATCCCTGTTCTGAGCAGGGAGTAGCAGTAGATGATATTCAGAAATGCCAACCAGCCTCAGACACTCTATGGTTCTTCTTTTATGCATCTCCATAGAGTCTAGAAAAATAACCAGAACAAGACAAATCTGCAGTCTTTCTCTCTGACACTCACTGAATTCCTTTTATCAAAGTGTAAAATCACCATGTATGCCTATAAAACTCCAGTAAAATAAATAAATAAATACACCCTAAATAATAGGCTGTATTAAATAGAAGTAGAGGATTATCTCAGCTATTTAAAAAAATATCTCAGAGAGATATACATCTAATATTTTAAATGTTCTTCAAGTCAAAGCTGGGAAGTACAAAAATGTTGAACACAGGGAAAAGGCATTTACAATTTAAAGGAAATGGAGAAAAAATCCTCTACTATGAATAAAACCAAGCTATCGTTCTTATTTGTGTGTTTCATCTTCCACCAGCTTCACGCTATCAAATACTTTTCAATTATAGCTTCTGGGTTCTTTTATAATCTGCTTTTCAATTAGTAAGAATGCAAACAAACAAGGATTCAAATTGCTTCTGTTCCACTGCAAATGTATATTTCCTGCTTCTCTTCCCACAGTGCTCAATTCTGTTTCTCAGTGAGTTGTAGAACTGCAGTATTACATCCTCCCCTTTGATCTAATAGCTACTTTGTGTTCTGATTGACTGACAGTCCATGCAGTGACCTTCAGATAGAAAAAAACCCACTTTTAAAAACGAGAATTAATTCAATGCAATTTGTCATGCCCAACTCAATCTCATTTAGTTCATATATACTTGTAAATCCTTTGCAGTATTAATGACATTATCTGTCTTAGCGTATTCAGTGACAATGAGAACTGTTGTAAGCTTTGTGGATCTACTTTCAGAGAGTCCAGGTAGAATGGTGAAATATTTTTAGCAGGAAGGGGAAAAAGGGAAAGAAAATGTGAGTGTTTATCTTCTAGATTTTCCATCTCTACAAAAAATGCTGAAATCAGTTGATTTAGTGAAGACTCTAAATGAAATCATACCAATAAATTGACACTTCATCATTTTCTATCACTCAGTTTTATCTAGGTTAGGCTCTTAAAAAAAGCAAAGAAATTTTGAAAAAGTGTTATTCCAGTAATGATGCTGTTTTCCTGAACTACTTTTCTAGCCAAATCTAATAATGGAACTAGAAAATTTCTTTATGTATGAAACTAACTGCAATTATAAGTTTAAATTTCAAATTCTTAAGCTTGAAAAAAATGATAGTTAAAAGTTATCTATTTATATCTAGCATCAATGTAATTTAAGGATTTGCAAATAAATACAAGAAATATGAGACAATCTCATAATTTCTTTAAAAATTCAGCAGAGCTACTTGATTTTGTTTGATATTTTTGCTAAAACAGTCTACAAGAAATAAAAACCCAAAGCCATTCAGTAAGCAAAAAGCAAAGCACATATCTGTAAAGAACAATAGTACTATTTACTCTTTAGCTGCAATACCAAAATTTTTAAGAGAGTGTTCTTTTCAATAACATAACATCTTCAAAGTAGAAGGAAAGATACAAAGACATGCCAAAATAAATAACATACTCAAATTTATGTATTTTAGCCTCACACATAAACTGTGTGGAGTATAAAACACTCCAAGCCTGTGACTTTTATTAGTGCAAACTCTATCTAACATCTGAGTTGGCAGAGGCCTAAATTTTTCACTCAGAAGGCGGCTGCGCATGGGAACAGGCTCCCCAGGGACGTGGTCACAGCACCAGCCTGACAGAGTTCAAGAGACATGCGGACAGTGCTCTCTGGCACATGGTATGATTCTTTGGAATCCTGTGCTGGGCCAGGAGTTGGACTCAATGATCCTTGTGGGTCCCTCCAACACACTAAATTCTGTAATTTTATGCCTCAGTTCACTGTGATGTCAGCTTCAAGGGAAGATCTTCCAGTGCTAGGGTATTTTATGGATCACTTTCTTCTTGAAAGAAAGCCTAACCCAGGATATACTTCACGTCTACAGCTATTTTTGCCTGGTAGACTATCCAATAGCAAAGAATTAATCAAGCTGGAACTATATAATGCCATGTGAAGTAACATGCAGACTACAAGTTACTAATAATTTCATGTATCCTGTCTAGGATAAACTAATTCATATTACACATATTTTATCTACGATTCACTGGATTATGTGGCTTTTCAATTGACACTTTGAGGCAGCAGCAAACCTTATGAGAGAAATTGAATAACTTAAAGTAAAAATTTTGATCACTGAAACGTAATTTTGAATTTTGGTTTATTTAATTTGTAAAATATCTATAAATCCAAAGGAGAGAAATTAAAAAAAACCAGATCGTTTCTGACTCCCGTGTTCCAAATATGCAGAGATTTGAAGCACATGAGAATAGAATGTAAACTTTATGTTGTGCAAAAAGGCACAACTAGTCATTTATCTGGGGAAGGGAGCTCCATAATACTGCTGTGCAGATATAAAATACTTGCTTCTAATGTCCCTCAGTTTTGGTTGCCAAGGAGGGTAAAAAATGAGATATTAAGATTCTTCATTATATTGTGCCAGGAGGAGAAGACATGAAAATTTTGTTGCAAAAATTAAGATAGGTTTCTGAAAAGATTAGGCAGAATAAAGTATCAAATGGTTGGTATGTAGATTGCCATGTCAGGCCCAAGAAGAGGTACTTACTTGTGGTAAAGGACAATAAAAAGAAACAAGTGACCAAATAAATTTTCTATCAGAGCAGTACAGGTTGGAACTATATAATGGGTGTCTTCAATATTAATTATACTAATTCTGAAATAGCTGAAAATAACATTCACATAACCCTTTTTTCATCTGAAACCTCAGTATAAGATATGAGCATCCCTTAAATCTTGTAACTTCTACCCACACAGAACTCTTAACAGTGACTAATCCCACAAAGATTTTCCCGTGAAAAGGAATGATAAACAAATACACAAGGAATCATTTATCAGTGAGAAATGCTACTGTAGTCTCTGAATTCCTTTATGCTCCTTGAACTGAACTGAGATGAACATTTTTGCCATCAGTACATTTTTTTCTTTTTTTTTTTTTTACTTATCAGGAAACCAGGCCCTGGGAGGTGATCAGTCTGTTTGAGCAGAGCATTGTGTCCACAGAGCCCATCCACATCTCCCTTCACAGGAGGATGCAACATGTGCATGGTGCCTTCATCACCTTGGCAGCCTATTTTAGTCTGCTTCTACATCAGGAGGCTGTCTGTGCTCAGTACTGATAACAAAGCCCTATCGCTTTTCAGAGTGACAGGGCACAGTGACATATCAACACTGGAAGTTAAGCGAAAAGCCCCGTCTAATTTAACTGCTAATCTGCTGAAGCTGTGTTCAAACCTAGCACACTTGTTTTCAATTAAAACTTTCTTGTAACTAGAAAAAAAGTTTGGTCTGTGTCTTTGCCTTTTTGGGTTGCAGTCAAGTCAGAAAGGAGCTGAAAAGCTAGGAAACAGAGTGGAGTGATTTTCACACTGCTAAATGTCAGACTTTTGTTTTTCAGATGGAAGTTGCACAGAATACACTTTCTGGAAGCTCTTTTGTATGAAACTCATGGAAGGTTTGTTGTCAAAATGAGAATTTTTCTCTGAAGTAGGATACAGAATGATTAAAATATATTGGCAAAAAAATCCATTACTCAGTGTTAATTTAAAGCTTGTGTCTAGAATTATTAACAGTAGCATGGAGAAGGTTTAGTACAAATCGTAGTGCATTTGGCAGTTTGAACAACAAAAGCAACGATTTCAGTAGATTTTTAAGGCCATACTGGCAAGTAATCAGTCTCTGTTCCTTGGTGTTTTCTTTAACATTCACTGCTGTCTCAACAAACTAACCTACAGCATTAGGCTTTTAGACTATTTGCAAAAGGAGACCGTACTTCAAAGGATAAAAAGCTGGTACTGCTTGGATGAGAATAATGTTAATAATGTTGATAATTGCTATATAGTCCTTACCTTAAGAAACGGGGGTAAAAACCTTCTTTAGAGTCTCATGCTCTATGAATGAGGAACTGCACAAAAAGTTGAGAGGGACCATGACTGGGACAGGTGACTGGAGCTGATCAAAGGGATAGTCCAAACCCTGGAACCTCACACTCAGCATGTAAAGGGGAAAAGATGGCTGGGAGGGAATGATCGCTGCTCGGGGATGGGATGAGCATTATTGTGTATCACTTGTTTCTCTTGTGTTTTGTTACTCTCTCTTCCTCTCCTTATTATTCCTGCTATTGTTATTATATTACTTTATTTTTACTTTGTTATTACTATTGTTATTATCATCATATTTAGTGTTAGTTGCATATTTTTATTGAAATGACTATTTATTCCTATTATTTTATTTTGTTTAAATTGTTAATTTATTCTTTTCCCAGACCAGGAGGTTTACCTTTTCTTTCTGATTCTCCTCCTCACCATGGGTGAGTCTGGTGGTGGAAGTGAGAGGATAGCTGCATGGTGCTTAATTTCCAATTGGGGTTAAACCATGACACAGTGTTAGAGAACATTTAAAGCAAAATCTACATGAATCTGTGAGAAATTTCTGAGTTAACACTTTCCTTTGAACTGACAGTAAGTTTGCTAGCAATTTGTCTCTTGAATAAAAAAGAGTGACTTTTTTTTTCTTTTCTCTTTCAAAATAGCTTTTACTTTTCTTGGTTCCCATCAACACATGGGAAGTTGTTTCAGTTTGACTAGAAACCAAAATACTGTCTTCTATGTAATTGCATGAGTCAATCTGCCATTACTTGATTGATCAAGACTTTGGCTTGTGGAAAATAAAACATATGGCCTATATCCCGAAAAAACGGTGTGGATAAATATAAAATTAAAATTAATGGCAGTGAGGACTAGAAGTTTGGTTTCCTTCATTTCTTTTTTTTTTCTTTTTCTCTTTTTTATTTTTAGATTCAGGTGATTGAAATGTACATAAAAGTTGTAAATATTTTGAAGTTCACAGTTATGCATTTTTGTGTTGCATTTGTTTCTAACAAACACGATAATGCCTACAATTTTTACAAACCAAAGACAGATAAAAAGGGACTATTCAAAGATGTATATTTATGTTTAATAGCTAGCCTAATACAAAAAATCTCAAGCTCTTGAAACAGCTAAGTAGTTATAATGGCATGTGCAGCATATTTTTTCCCCTGAAAACATTTTTACTTCCATCTAATTTTAAAATACAGAAATCAAATTAATGCAGTTAATATTTCATGAATTATTTAGAAGTCTCTCTCTAATATTCTATGCTAATCCAAATAATATACTTTTCTTTCCTTGAAATTCTGTTTGAATATGTAAATTCATTATTCTTAGCAACAAGATACAATAAAATTTCATTAATGAATTACTTTGCCCCAACTTTTCAGATAGAATTAGCATAGAATTGAGTAGAGACTGCCACTCCTTGAATAAAATTTCCATTGTGTATCTTTTTTCTGGAGGAAAGTTTTATCAGGCAAGTGTCAAATTCTGTGCTCAGCAAAACAAGCTGTTCCAATTTTGTTAAATAGTTTTAATCTGTTCTCTGGAAGGAAATTTATCATAGCTATTGTCCTGTCCACCAGACATAATACAATGTATTTTGCTTAGGATTATGTCAGCAAAGAAACTGTGGTCATATGTCCACATGGACCTTCATAGACACTGTTATACACAGTTCTTGCCCCTGGATTCTACAAAATGTTTCTCCTTCCTTTCCTCCCATGTTGTTTTTAAACATTCCTCTGTTTTCTTAGAAATTAATACAAATTTTTTAGCTGTGTTTGGAAGTGGCTAAGATGTTTGTTATTTATTAAATAAATATTATCTTTTTATGTATAAACATATGCGTGTGCATGCATAACAGTGTAAATTAAGGGAATTTATTTTTAGTCTTTTGGATTAACTTTGTATATACCAGTCATGTCTATGTGATAATTTTATTGGGGATGACAAGGGAAAGAAATATCCTGAAATACACAATATGTTGGGCAAAGGAGAGTACAAATCACACTTGAAATTTAAAGAGATTCCCCAGATCATGTGTGTTCTCAGCAGAGGAAATCCTTTGCAATATATAAAAAAAGTCATTAAGTATTCTGAGACAGAATTACTTTAGTCAGGTGTATAAAGAGCTGATAGAGCAGTAGAAGATTAATTCATCTGTGGTCTTACCAACATTTCCTATCCACAACACTTTTTAAAATCTATGTTGCATAGTGATGAGGACTGCTGTAAAACTACCCATAACTGCTCTGTGCTGGCAACTGTCCTTAAGTTGCTTTCCAATGAGCCAGTCAAATTGTTAATGGGGCTAGGTAGGTCTCACTGAACTGTAGAAAGAATAAACCATGCTGGAGGTCTTAGCGCTACATAATATTTGGCCTTCCTATGTGATGTTAATCTGAATGCGATGTGAATCTGTTTTCAGACAGTCATAGGGTGCTCTCACTTGGTCTTAGCCATAAAAGGCCCAGTATGAGAATTGTATCGCAGAAGCTGTCTGCGTTTAGTCATGCATTATAGTTTCTATAGTCCAGGAGAGGTAAATTTCTGTGAAAATTTCTAGTGACCACCTGCAGGATTGGCTTCTGAGAAGGAAGTCTAGTTTTTGCTTTCAGTTGTCCAGATGATTTAATTTGCCAGATGATGTAAAACTGAATCTTTTCTATATTTAGTAAGATACAAGTCTGCTTAGTGAAACATAAGTCTCAGATAGTAATTGAGTTTTCCATAACGTACTTTAAGCAAGCAAAGTGAAATTGTCTGCATCCACAGTACTCTACCGTTATTATTACCATTAAACTATTAACACTATTTCTAAAGAAGGAGCTGCAGATATTCACAAGTATGTAAAGCATGAAGGTAGTGTCTCAAGGGTAAAGTCAGTAAGCTCTCTGCAAATCAGGTGCCCAGATATTTCATCAAGAGTTATGACCTTTTTCAGTGTGCAGTTCTCTACACATACAAGCGCAATTTCACGTAATTCAAAGTCTCTGGTAGTAAGTCAGAAGGAAGTATGAATGGGAAAATATGATGAGTGAAATTATAAGCAATAAAAAAAGAGGACTAGAAATGACTAAAAGCCTAATGACCTCTCATGACAACAGTGAAGTAAATAGTGTTTTAGAAATAGGATCTCAAATGTATGTTTATTGCATGTTTTTTAAAACTATGTATCAAAATTTAAAAGCAAAAACCACCCAAATAAACAACAACAGTTCTTTAAAGAGTTGGGGGTAGAGGATAGAAACCACCCTGCAAAATCTTTTTTATTTTAGGAGATAAAAGGATCAAGGCCTTGTTGATTGTGCAGTCTTACATAACTGACAAATGCATTTTGTTTTAAATGATAAAGCCTCCAACAAGGTGATAGAGCAGATAAAGATCTAATCATTCATTTGGCATAATACAGCTCAAGTCTTAAAACTTGTGATCCCATATGAAATGTGTGATCTCTCAGCTCCTTCTCGGAATCTTAAAAAAGTTACATGGTTTAGAGGCCTATTCTCTTTAGAGGGTATCAGATTAGAATATTGTCCCAGAAGCCATATTTCATATGAGACAGAGAGTGAAAGAATATCCAGAACTTTAGTTATTGAATGCTTTTTTGACCTACATAAATCTATCTCCCTTCAGAATTCTGGTCTAATGGCCAATTGCGTACTCATCCTAAACTGAATGATAATGACCCATGGATTTCTCTTGCCTCTAGTACTTTTTGAGGTAAAGACAAAAATTATTTGCCTGAAACCCTACTCCTTTCTCAGCCACTCTCCATGTACACTCTCAATAGCCCATGGGTGACCTGTGCAAAGCTTAGCAGCTTCATTTGTTCTACTGAACACCATTTGGATGACATTTCCAGGAGTATTTTGAAGTAAAACCTTTTTAGTATGTGACTTCACAGACTCAGAGTTATTTCCACATAAACTTTCTTAAAAGTGTTGATTTATGGATTGTGAATCTGGAATACTTTGTAAGGTTCAATATAAGACCAAAGCTTTGTTCTGGCAATTTACTGCTCTTCCTAATAAAACTGAAAAATAATTTGCTGACAGCAAACTGGTGGCAGGTGTGCTTTACTGTTGACAGCTGCATTTCTGACATAGATCACAGAGAAACTGTAGTGTTCATGCTAGAACATCTGGAATATTTGATCAGATTTCAAGATCTAACTCAAATTGTCTGTCTACTATCATTTTACAAAATAAAGGAAAAATAGTATTATGGTGCAGTGTTCATATTACCAGAAGAAAAAATCATTAAATTATTTTCTAAACAATACTTTTTATAAGAAAAATAAAGCAGCAACTATTTAATGAAGTACCACTGGATCAAGATACTTGTTTACACTTGTGTAATTCTCAGAAGTACTTTGCAAAACCGACATTAAAGAAATGCAAGACAATAAAAAGATTTTTAAAATAGTATGTTGATATTAACTTCAATATAGAATATGTCTCATATAGCAGAACTGCATATTTTAAGAAGGTTAAAACATTAAAGGAATCTCCAGGAATTCAGAGCCTCTCATTAAAACAGCCACTGAAATGAGAGGATCTGAATTCCTTGAGGCATCTGTTGTTTTAGAAAATTAAGTACCAGATTACACTGAAGGAAACAAACATCAAAAGCATAACCAAAAGGTAATGTTTGTCACAAGATATTTCACCAACATTTTCTTAATAAGTTCAGGCTTTCTCAGGTGCAAAATTATTATCCGTATATGAGTAGCTTTTGCAAGATGAATTAGAATGTAACTGGTTGTGTTTCCATGTTACAACAGTCAGTACTTGGGAAAGCATGAAATCTTCGTAGGTCTACATGAGCAGACCCTGGAGTATCTATCTAGTTTACTGGTAAGCTTTTGAGAGGATTTTCTTGCTCCATGTCAGAAGTTTACAGAACCTTCCACTTTGTTTGCTTGTATATCACAAATCAATCAAAAGGCACCACCCCTGCTACACACAGCTCCTGTTAGGGTTTGAATTACAGCTAGAGTTTCTGAGTACCACATTGGAGTTGCCTTCCTCTCCCTTCCCCGGCAGGCGCAATCCCTTTCGAGCTGCTGCCATCTCTTGTTCAGTCCTGTTCACTCTACTGCTGTGGAGTGGCAATGACACCCACCCTCCACAGCAGCAGCAGTTGCCAGGGTTTTAGCATATTTGTGTTTCTTGTGTACCTCTCATCTTTAACCTTGCTCTGGCTCTGCAAAACAAAGTTCAGTGGTGGGGCTTTCATCTACCGAGGGGAGTTAGTTTCAGATTCCAGTCAGTTTTGACACTCTTCTACAGCCATGACAGCATTCTGGACTCTAAAGCACTAGTTTATCTGCTCTTTTGCAGCTGAAAAATCAGACCAATCTGGAAAGTAGATTACCAATTACCTGAGGAGAATAAAAATTAGGAAAAGACATGAAATGAACCTGTAGCCTTAGGCAACCTACTGCAAGAGTATGTATGACTAGAAAAACAAAGCAATACAGTTTTCTTTACAAGAGTTGTAGTTGTATGGATAATTTCTACTTAATCTCTATTTGTGAAGATGGGCTTTTAAAGAAATTTATATGAAAGCTATTAAATCTGCAAATGCTGCACATAGATCTCATCTAGAGTATTCTCTGGTCATTTTTGCTAGTGAAATAGGGCAGAAGCGTACCATGAGGAATGTCTTTAAATATTTAATCTGTTTTGTGTTCAACCTATTTTGTTATAAATGCTTGCAGTAGGTGTAAGTGCAAAGAAAACTAGGTCATGTGTGAACACAGGAGCAGTAAAATCATAAGCAAGAGCAGATGAATGTGATAAAACTGCAAGTAAATAATTCACTTGCACTATATAACTGAATATTGTAATGCCAGTGCAAAGGACTAGGATGCTGTAACCTTGAGGTATCTGTGCCATTTTAAAGCCTTGAAGTCCAAACTAGATTTTTGCCCTAAATATTTGTTATAACCTTCTTTTAAGATCTCTGCTTCCTAGTTTATTGAATAATAATTAAAATATCAAGGAGTTTTACTTTATATTTGAGAAAATAGGGTGAGATGCTGGTACACGTTACCAAACCTGAGACAAACTGCATAGGATTCCTAGCAACTCTGACTAGAACTGAGAATTCTCTAGAAGAAGAAATTTAATTAAGAGTGAATGATGTCTTCCTGACTAGTCATTTATTCTGTGAAATCACTCTGAAGTCATTATTCCCAGTACTACTCTTTTCAAGGTTCTGTAAAGGTTCTACAAACACAATCTTGTTTGGAGAAAAATTACATCTTGATTAGAGGTCAAAGACACAGTCTAAAGGGTTAAAAATCTGAGTATAACCCAACTTTGCCCTAAGAGTTGCCAGGATTATACATCTGCAAGGTACCATCTATGAGAAAATAGACAATCAATCTCAAAAAGGCTGCTAAAAAGCTCTCTACAGAAAGTACAACTAACATTCATCAGCTTTAGATGGCGTTTACAGAAGTGAAGTTCCTCCCACTGTAAGCAAAGAGCAAGTTTGACCACTTGATGAAACGGAATAAACACAAGTTTATGGGGCCTGGTGACATGGACCCCAGGATCCTGAAGGGCTGGTGGTTGATGTAATTGCCAAGGCACTCTCCCCGAAATATGGAAACTTCTGGTGATCAGGCAAAGTCCCCAGTGATGGGCGAAATCAATACCTCTCCTATTTCTAAAAATGAGGAGAAAGGAATATAGGGAATTACAGACCAGTGAGCCTTACCTCTCTGTCTGGGAAGATGGTGCAATAGATCTTCATGGAAGGAATGCTAAGGCACATGCAAAACAAAGAGATGACCTGAGACAGTCAGGCATTTCACCAATGGCAAATTGTACCTGACCAATCTGGTTGCCTTCTATGACGGAATGACTACAGCAGTTCATAGAGGAAGACTGTGGATGTCATCTACCTAAGCTTTTGTAAGTTCTTAAATACAGTTGCACATGACACCCATTGAATAGTTTATCCATCTGTATGATTAAGGAATTGGCTAGATGAGTGGAACCAGGAAGTTTTGGTTAATGTCTGCGCAGAGGCTGGTGACTTGTGATGCCTCCCAGAGCTCTGTCTTGGGAGCACTGCTCTTTACTATCTTTATCAATGACATAGAGACTGGGATCAAGTGCACCTTCAGCAAGTTTGCAGATGACAGCTAACTGAGTGCTGCTCTTGACACAATAGATGATGGATGCTATCCAAGAGGACCTGGACAAACTTGAGAGTTATTACCACAAAAATCTTACGAAGTTTAACAAGTACAAGTGCAAGGTTTTACATCAGGGTCAGGGAAGTCCCAGACATGGGTAAGCCTGGATGAAGAATCCACTGAGAGCATCCCTGTGAAGAAGAGTTCTTGTGAATGGAAGCTGGACATCAGCCAGCAGTGTATGCTTGCAGGCCAGAAAGCCAAGAGCATTCGGGGCTGCATCAAAAAAAATGGCCAGCAGGCCACAGGAGGTGATTCTCCTGCTTCTACTCTGCCCCCTTGAGACCATGGTGATCCAGGATTGGGATCCCCACACGAGGAAGACATGGACCTGTCAGAGAGACAAGGATCACAAAAATGGCCCTGGAGGACGAAAGGGCCGGAACACCTCTCCTGTGAACACAGGCTGACAGAGCCGGAGACTTTTGGCCTGGAGATGGAAAGGCTATGGGGACACCTCATTTCAGCCTTTCAGTACTTGAAGAGGGCTTATGAAAGAGAGAGTGACCATATACACAGGCAGATAGTGATAGAACAAGTGGAAATAGTTTTAAACTTACAGAGGAGATACTTATATTAGATATTTAAAAGAAATTCTTTACTGTGAGGGGGGAAGAGAATGGTGAAAATGATTACTGGCTCAAAACAACTGAAGTGTGTGTGTATGCAGGGAACAGGACAGGGTCTGAGGAAAAAGTGACAGTGCACTGCTCCGCACTCCACATGCCTGGGGCTTTTAGTCCAGCTGTCAGTCGCTGGCACACCTGGAACACTGGAAGCAACGCCCCACACCATCCCTGGATGCCCAATCTAGACCTAGAGTGGCCAGATGACTGGAAGTCCCACCTAGGGGAGGGGGTGGCCACAGGAAGCCAGAACAATAAAAGCCATTGCACAAAGACTGTGGTCATGTTCCTATTGTCCTTGGATTTTACAGCAGCTGAGACCCCACTAGATCCAAGGCAGTAGCTATTTTTTTTTTCTCTCTCTTATCCTTTCTTTCTCTCCTTTTCTACTCCTAATTTCCTTTTCCTGATATCTGGGTAACTTAAAGCTTTTTTGGTTAGAGTCAATGTTTTATGAAATGCTTTATTTTGATTAAATATTTATTTTAAATTTTGCCAAATTCCTGATCTTCTACGATTTGCCAGTAAAACTTGTTTTTTAATCTCCCATGAACTTTTGTCAAGTTTTTCTTTGTGTCACCTGAGGAAAAGTAGTACTTTAGGACCTTTTAAAATAAACTCACCAAGGGAAGACCAGGGCTTTATAAAGGGTGACAAGAAACTGTTAACTGGTTGCTCAGAAAAGTTGTGGATGTGCCATCCATGGAAGTGTTCAAGGCCAGGTTGGATGGGGCTTTGAGCAACCTGGTCTAGTGAAGCTGTCCCTATCTTTGGCAGTGGAGTTGGGTGATCTTTAAAGTCCTTTCCAATCCAAATTATTCTGTGATTGTAGTACATGTCTACCACCATGATTCAGCAGGGCACTCATGTATGGGACTTGAAATACTTGTTCCTCTTCAGCTAATACTCCCAAGAGCATTTCTTTCTAGTTTTTCATNAGACCCCACTAGATCCAAGGCAGTAGCTTTTTTTTTTTTCTCTCTCTTATCCTTTCTTTCTCTCCTTTTCTACTCCTAATTTCCTTTTCCTGATATCTGGGTAACTTAAAGCTTTTTTGGTTAGAGTCAATGTTTTATGAAATGCTTTATTTTGATTAAATATTTATTTTAAATTTTGCCAAATTCCTGATCTTCTACGATTTGCCAGTAAAACTTGTTTTTTAATCTCCCATGAACTTTTGTCAAGTTTTTCTTTGTGTCACCTGAGGAAAAGTAGTACTTTAGGACCTTTTAAAATAAACTCACCAAGGGAAGACCAGGGCTTTATAAAGGGTGACAAGAAACTGTTAACTGGTTGCTCAGAAAAGTTGTGGATGTGCCATCCATGGAAGTGTTCAAGGCCAGGTTGGATGGGGCTTTGAGCAACCTGGTCTAGTGAAGCTGTCCCTATCTTTGGCAGTGGAGTTGGGTGATCTTTAAAGTCCTTTCCAATCCAAATTATTCTGTGATTGTAGTACATGTCTACCACCATGATTCAGCAGGGCACTCATGTATGGGACTTGAAATACTTGTTCCTCTTCAGCTAATACTCCCAAGAGCATTTCTTTCTAGTTTTTCATGTCAGTGATGCCAGTGTTTTCTATAATTAGAGACATTTTATACATATAAGCAGGAGAAAGTAAAAGAAACAGGTTGCTGCATTTACCACAGTCCTGCTGTGTATGCTTAAAGAACTGCAAAAAGGTAAGGGTAGTAAAAATGACCATGTGTTTTAACTAAGAAATATGTACATTTTGATGTAGACATGACAAATATTCTGTGATAGATCACACATCGCAGCAGAGTCCTCATGGTCTGTAGCATGGAAAATGCCACCCATCAGCTGTTACTGAGCCAAAGTGGCTGTTTTTTTGTCTTTCACCCTGTTCCTGGTACCCAATATGACGCATGCACAAGTCACCATGCCAAATCTTCTGCTATCATTCTTTCCTGATCAATAACTACAGTCTTGTTGCAGTGCGGTTATGACAGAATCAGACACTGATGCTGAAGATCTGTACTTAAAAAGATTTAAATTACTGTATTGCCTTAACAGTGAATTGCCTTCCAAATCCACACTTAATACAGCAACTTATATTGGCTTACGAAGTTGACATGTCACTCTTACACCCATATATTGTATTTTGGACACTTATTTTCAGAATGGCTTGCTAGGCTGAAACAAAATGAGACTCCTCCGGCTACCAAGATGTTTCTTGAGGCTTATCACCACAGCACCTTTCAATCCTTTCATAAGTAAAAAGAGCTGCCTGAGAGCAATAACAACCAGTCAGAACAGGCCAAGCAACAGAGCAAGAATGCAATTCAAAGTTATTAATTATTAGTGTCTCTTTTTTTCACTCTATGAATGAGTAGATTGCTTCGGTTGAATAAGAATACAGAGATGGCATGACATAACATACAGAATTTTTACACAGAGCATTTCTTTGCCTCTGTTTTTGTTTTAAAAGAATAACAAATGGAATACTAGCTCAACTGCCTCAAAAGGAAAAAATTGTCATAACACTGGGAATAGCATTTGCTTAAGTTTAGAATCTCGAGGGAAGTGGTCTTCTGTCTTATGACAGGGTGGACATATATTATATTTTTCCCAAACTCTATTTACTTTTTTTTTTCCTAATTGGTTCAAAAATACCTAACAAAATAAACCTTATGGCTAATTAAAACTAATAAAAAGAGGCAAACATGGACTGATAGACATCTTTCTGGATGTGAGGGAACTCATTAGGAAGAAGTCTTTGTGTCATCTCTGCACTATCATAAAGACTCATGTTCATGGTTTTGGTGGATGGGGAAGATTCAGGCTGAAAGCTGTAACATCCTTTCAGAAATAGCTTGTTTTCTGGGAGCATGTCCTGCCAGTGTATATTTCCTTTGGTTTAAACCCCCTTGCGTCCAGGCAGCAGAAAAAAGTGAAACTGATAAAATATTTTACTACCTTGTTTCAATTTTCTTTCAGTTGGTTGGTTTTTGTTTTTTTATTTCCAGGCTACATGTCCTTCCCAGATGTCATGAGCCACTGAGGCTAGCCAAGATCTTGACTTAGATATTTTTCATAGGCTTTTCAATTTAGGGTCTTATACACATATTAAGAATTGTTTAAATATATATTCTGCATGTAGTGGTATTTGGACATTCTTACCCCAATATTTCCCTGACCACACTGAAAGCTTTAAGGTAATTCCACATAAACAGAAATACTGTCCTCTTCTGAGATTGGCAAATCGAACCATGAAGAAAAAATAAGAAATTATTTTAAACGGCAGTAACTTTCTTCCTAAGGTTTCTGAAATGTAACAGAAAATTTAATTAAACCAGATGAATATAACTGTGATTGTTCTTTGAAACTACAGATAAAAATCTGCGTCAAACACTATCTAGTGAAGGAGTTTGTTTTATTCTAAAGGGTGAAAATTTCCCAGGATTGCCGCATTTTTTTACCATATTAAAACAACTAGAGAAAAAAACTACATAAAAATTATAGTAAAGGTAGTCATACCTCTTTAAGATAATTAAGGTAGATTGCATGTTTAAAATATCTAGAAATGGATAAGCTTAAAAGAGGCTGCAGAGTTGCAGCCAAAAAAGGAAGAATTAAAAAAGAAAAGCAAAATGTTTCATGTTTTTAAGTCAGCTTTTCTCCAGAAACTAGGCGTGCTTTCAGATGTGTGGGGAAGGAGAATATAAAGTCAAGATTGACATCTCTGGAAAACTGTGTAGAAATCTAATTTACAGCAATGACAAAAAGGAAACCTGGTAAATTAACCTGGAAAATTAGAAAAATTAGCTTATTTTTTTTCTAAATAACTTAGAAGTTTAAATAGTGAATGAAACTAGACAACAGGAAGAATTTTTTATGAGGAGGGTGGTGAGATAATGGACAGGTTGCCCCAAGTTATATATATGTATGGATATCCCTCTAAAACTACTTCAAGGTCAAGGGCTTTGAGCAATGTGTTCTGGTGAAAGATGTCCCTGTCCATGGCAGGGTATTTGGGCTTGGTAGTCTTTGAAGGTCTTTCCAACTCAAATCATTCTTCAAAAACATTTAAAGATTCAGGCAGATGTTGGCAAATAATTGTATCTCAGTAGAAAATAAAACTTTCTGACCTCAGGCATCATATTCTATAGGTATTCCCTACATGTTACTGTGGATAATGTACATCACTGTAGCTGATAACATTTGTAATCCAAAATTATTAGCACATGTTTTGGCCAGGAAAGCAGTGAAGAAACTGTTGAGTGTGGGAAATTGTAACAGTTCTTCCCAATACTCTAGATCAGTTATGGGTCAACAGTGACAGATAGGGACAGTAGACAAATCAAAGGTATCAGATGGAAACACTGCATGCCAGAAGCAACTTCTAGGTAGCAAAGGCTGTGAGATACTCAGGGACGTGAGACCCTCGCATGGTCTTGGAGCTCCTCCTATTCTCTCTCTCTTCTGAATTTCTTTTAAAAAGTGGCAGTACAAACATCACTAAACCTCTCTGAAGAGTATATACCTCCACTCAACTCCTACCAATTAAATTAACTTCAACAAACATTCCCAAATTACTTTTATCCTAGATTTTCACACGTTCAAAATGAGGTATAGATGGAAGAAAATTACTTCAATTATCTCCTTATGGGCATCAGTTGATATGAATTGATGCCTTAAAAATTTTTTTTTTTTCACATAGAAGTAAAGGAATTGCAAATGACAATGGCCCTATCTTGCCCTGTTTCAGTTCTATCATATAACCGTTTACCTGAAATAGGGGTGTCCTAGGTTACAATATCAGATGTAACCAAAAGTATGTATTCTATTATCATCTCCACAAGCCGTTAAAAGAGGTGGGGCTGTGCTCATTATCCCCTACCATGACTCATCCTTGATAACTCCCTCCGGGAGCTATCTCTGTTTAATGGGCAAGCAAGGACCCACTGCATGACTCCCAGATTTACATCAGCCCCCTGTGAGATGCCCTGCCCAGGGGGAAGAACCAAGCACTCCCACCTGGATATAATCTGGGGTTTGGAACAGAACAGCCAACCTTTACCTACTGGGTTCCCAGAGGACAAGAGCTACACCACCACCACCACTGAACCTTCAGAGGAAGACCAGACCCTTCTACAGGATCACTGCTTCAAAGGAACCACATTTATCACTTCAACAGGACTGCAGCCACCATCTTATCAGACTGCTACCACCACCCTGCCCGACAGGGTGTCAGGTCATATCCTGACTCTTTCAGCTTAAACTGGTGTTTCTGAATTATTAGTTTGTTATATACGTACATTAGTAAAGAACTGTTATTCCTATTTGTCATATAATTTCCTGAGAGCCCTTTAATTTCAAAATTATAATAGTTTGGAGGGAAGGGGCTTATTTTCCATCCCAAGGGAGGCTCCTGCCTTCTTTGGCAGGTACCTGTCTTATAAACCAAGAGAAGGGAAAAGCAAAAGGAAAAGAAGAAGAAAAAGGAAGGAAAAGAAAGCAAAATATATGTTCATTTCCATCTATGCTTCTTATCGTCTTAAAATGAATTAATTAATAATGAGTATTTGTAGCCTGAGTTTCATTCTGGAAGGAAGCTTTTGCTAGCTTTCTTCCAAGACACAGTCCCTCAAAGAAGTTTCTTTTGAACATGTTAGCCACTGCATGTTCATCGTACTATTTTACCCAAAATATTTTGGAATTTGAAGAGAGAAGACATACCTCTGACATAGGAAAATCTTCTCACGGTGCATAAATATGCAACAAAGGAGGCCACAAAACAAAAACATCTTGCTTGGATTATGCAATAGTTTCACTCCTTACTTCATAAAGAACTATTCTTCATAAAGGGATCATCTGATATTTCATTACACAGAGTATATCTGTATACAACCTATCTCTAAGGTTAATGGAAATGTTATGAGGTTTTTACTGGGGCGGATCTGCAAAGGGTTTTGCAATGGTTTTGGAAGAAAGTAAAAAAACCCTGAAGTATGAAAAAACTCATAATTTATTACCAGTTTACTTGTGTCTCTCTTTTTAGAGAAGTCTGATTTCTGCTATCCACTGGAATATTTCCCATAACCTTTCCCATATATCCAGGTACAAAAATAGCCCTATTTTCTCCAGTCCTCATTTTCTGCACTGTGAAGGGAGTACAGTTGATTTGTATGCTACTATTCCGCTATATTCATTTTTCACAATCTATATGACACAAGAGCGATGTATATTTTCTGCATAAAGAGGATGATGGCTCGCACTGAAAGAAAGCGTATTAGAAAGCAAGCATACTTAAATCTAAAATTCTAGAAATTCAAATTCAGGCAGGGCAGTCACTGCCAACTGGTATCTGCTGATGAGAGTGGCAGTTTATTAATAATCTGTCATGTAAAGCTGACAAATGGGGTGCTGAATTCCGCCCAGTTACTCAGTGAAATCTCCTCTGTTATTACCTCTAGAATTACCTATTTTCTGTTGACTTTTGCAGATATAAATATGCTTCAAAGTTGTTTTCTGAATGCAGTTTACCTCTGTTTTTTTTCCCTAATTCCTCATTACTGATATGATCCAGCATAAGATTAATCTTGGTCTCTGAGTATACACACAGTCCAAATAAACACCAAGTTTCAGTTCAGATGCAAACTTTGAGAAACACTGACAGGGTTATCAGCGGTCAAAGGGACAAATCATAGTACATAAATTCCTTACTTTTGATATGTCATGGGGGCAAAAAACCAAAAAAGGAAATAGTATCCTACAAGCTACATACACCTATTCAGATTGTACATTCAGATGCACTGCAAGCAATTTATCAACACAGAAATGCCAGCAAACTAGGAGGAGATGGAAGGAGGAAGTTGTACTTGAAGGAACTGCTAGGACTACAAAGAAATATGTGTTCTGCCACATGATATGTACTTTATTTTCCTCCTCTTTAGTCACTTTAACTTTTAAATAGATTAAAATTTCTAAGGAGTTGCATTCTGAAATGCAACTTCTTTTTAATATTTGTCAAAAAAAGTTGCTTGAATTGCCCACATAACATGAGAAACTTTACTCAACATATCCAGTAATGACATCTAAAGCCACAAAAATTTAAAGCATTTTCAGATTTCTTCATTATCCCTTCCCACTTTTCCATTTCAGTGTAATACAATGAGCTGAGTGGAAAAGACAATCTGACTGACAGAAGCTGGAAGCTAGTTCAGAAGAAAAATCACTTAAACGTTTACAGCCGAGCACCGCTAGAGAAATCATGCTGAGACAGATGAATCTTTGGCCTGACTTAGAGTCCTAGATTTTGTGTTGTGTTCCTTGATGAGTTTATTCAAAACACTATTTTTAATTGGAGCTATGAATTAAAATAATTTAACAGTCTTTTGCTTAGGATGAAGACTACAGTTAGTCGTATATTTGTTTCCATGATACGTAAGTGATTTTCTCCTAAAAATACTGAAATACTCAGTTGAGTTCACATTTTACTGTACTCAATGCTCAAGTGAATGTAGGTGGATCTACTGGGCCAAGTATTTTTTCCTCTGTCTATGCAGGAAATCATGCATTTGTGGGATCCATCATCCCAAGTAAACTATAAAATAAGCGGTTTTTTAATGACACAATTTTTCACATTTTATTTCTACACAATATCTTACTGAGCATAAAGATTTAGGAAAACTGCAACACAACATGCACATGCACACTTGCGAAAGAATACAACATTTCCCTGAAACATAATGGGGATTTTGTCCTAATATTTGTTCAGAGATAGGAAGTATTGAGAAAATGCCATGTTGGACATGGATTTTCACATGACAGCTTCTGATTTACTTCTAGACACCAACCATAACTGTATATGAAATGGGAAAAAAAGGTTTGCTTATTTTGCAATTCCATCAAACAAATATTGATCAGATTTCAGTTCAACTCTTTACAGATCCACAAATGTTGACAATATGTGAGATACTTTTCAGTAAGATTATTCTCTAGGAATATTTGTTTCATTCATGAGCAGAAGCTGGATGAAGATGAAAAGGCAGGACATTATCATTTGAAGCATGTGTCCAGGAGCCTAGCAACCATTTAAATATTCAGTCTATTTTTAATTCTCTATTTTCAATGTGAATTTTAAATTAACAAATCTCTGATAAACTTGTGCTTTAACAGCATTTTCAGTACTGCAATGAGTAAAGTAACCATTTCTCTGCTTTCATGATAGATATAAAACATGGAGAAAATAAAAGACACAACAAAGAGTGCATTCAATTTTAGTTCCCAGTGTGTAAAGCAATAAATTGGATATTGCATGTGGCATTTATAAAGTTCTTTAGAAATTTATTGGGCAAATTCCATCTTCCTCTCCATTTGTACAAGGTAGTGGCATAAACTAGTAACTCATTTATTTTATATTCTTTACAAGCCCAGTGAAAGTAATGCATACGAAAGATATAAATACCTGCATAGCTAAGAAAGTATAGTATGTTGACGTGACAAATAAGGACTTAAAAGATCAAGCTCATTAGAAATGCACGAAAAAGGACTTCAATTGCAGGCCACAAACATTAATAGTAGTCTTTTTACAAGGTTTTGGGAAAAACTCCAGAATATTTCTCAGGTTAATAAAAACCCAAAAACTTTCAAGCATCATTACTTTTCTCTTTTTTCCCCCTTTCTTTCCCTTTTATTTTTTTAGAAAGGAAAAGAAATAGTTACCCTTAATTAAAGGAAAAAAGTTTCAGATATATCCCTAATGTAATTTAATCAATTACTTCAGGGGTATAATGTGTGTTACTAATTTTCTAATCACAGAATGAATTAGACCACGGCAAATCCAGCCTTTTCTTAAACACCTCCTGGGACTGTGATCCCATCCCCTCCCTGGGCAGTCCATTCCAATACCCGATCACTCTTTCTGTGAAGAACTTCTCCCTAATGCCCAACCTAAACCTCTCCTGGTACAGCTTAAAACTGTGTTCTCTTGTTCTGTCCCTGGTTGTCCAGGAGAAGAGGCTGACCCCCACCTGGCTACACCCTCCTTTCAGGGAGCTGTAGAGAGTGATGAGGTGTCTCCTGAACCTTCTTTTCTCCAGTTTAAATAACCCCAGCTCCATCAACCACTCCTCACAGGAACTGCTCTCCAGACACTTCACCAGCCTTCTCGCCATTCTCTTGACATGTTCCAGCAGCTCAAGATCCTTCCTAATTTGACGGGCTGAGAACTGGACACAGCACTCAAGCTGTGACCTAACCTGTGCCAAGTTCAGGGGGACAATCACAGCCCTGGTCCTGATGGCCACACAGTTGCTGATACAGGCCAGGATGCCATTGACCTTCTTGGCCACCTGCGCACAGCTGGCTTATGTTCAGCTGCTGTCAGTCACTACCCTCACATCTCTTTCTGCCTGGCCACTGTCTAGACATTCTGCCCCAGCCTGTAGTGATGCAGGGAGTTGTTGTGGCCAAAGTGCAGGACCTGTTACTTGGACTTACTAAACCTCATACCATTGGATTCAGCCCATCTATTCAGTGGTACATGTCGCTCTTCAGAGGACCACAAGACCACCTCCAGATGGGCTATCTGGTCATAAAAGGAGATCAGGTTGGCCAGGCAGGACTTGCTGCTCCTAAATCCATGCTGGCTGGGTCTGAGCCCTTGGCCATCATGTAAGTCCCGTGTGATCACACCCCAGACGACCAGTTCCATAACCTTGCCACCCCAAATGAGGCTGACACGCCTGTAATTTCCTGCAGTCTCCTTCTAGCCCTTCTTATGGATGGGTAACACTGGCCAGCTTCCAGTCACCTGGGACCTCCGCGGTGAGCCAGGAATAATAAGTGGTGGAGAGTGGCTTGGTGAGCTCCTCTGCCAGTTTGCTCATCACCCGAGGATGGATCCCATTTAGTCCCATAGACATAAGAGCATCTAAGTGGCTCAGAAGGTCACTAATTGTGTCCTGGATTACAGGGGGACTATTCTGCTCCCTCTTCCTGTTTACCAGCTCAGGAGGCCAGTTGTCCTGAGGAGGGCCTTTCTCTTGCAGCATTACAAAGTGGTAGTACATTATGTTTCCATCTGAGGGAGAAATTTTTTCCTTTGGAGAGTTAGCAGATCTCTACTAATGTAAATGGAAAACTTCTTGCTATGTTACGTTTTAAGTTCTCTCTGTTTCATATGTTCTGTAAAAATGTTAGGGCCTGGATGAAAGAGACAATTTTACCTGTAGCTTACAATTTACGTTTCCTATTCCACATCCTTTGTAAAGAGAGAGTAACAGTCTACATGAGCAGATACTGACATGACTTTTAAATATAAGGTAATAGATTAAAAATATTTCTTCCCATTTCCCATGTCCTGACAGCAACTGAGAAAAATTGTGTTTAGTGGGATGTCTGTGAGTTGATAAAGAAGTTCAAAGATATTTTAGGAAATCAGTCTAAGAACACTTCTAATAATCCACTGACAATTGTAGCAACTACCATGTCCATTACAAGGGATTGTAAGGAAGTATGTCAGCAAAGGCATGCCTGCCACCCATCAGATAATTTAAATAATGTAACTGGAAAAAAATTATTGCAAAATTGATGCCCATTTAGCTGTATAACACCAGTGTTTCTTCCTTGCTCAACTTCCTTTAGTTTCAGACAAATTTCTATCCTTTGCAGCTCCATATGCTAAGCTCTGTCTCTTGTCCACAAGCCCTGTCTCTTAAGCAAGTTTCAAGGTACAATAATTACTGGCTGAAAACTAGCAAAGTTCTTTATAAAGAACAGGGTGTAATCACCACTGCAAAATCCTGAGGGTCTCTGGTTTACATTAGACCATATTTACTCTCATTGTATGTTTAGTTCCATCAATCTGAAAATGAGATTCAAGCTACCTTTTCTTTTAAAGCAGATTTTAATTTCAGAAATAATCATACTCCCAAGAGACGCAATGACATTCTCAGAGGTACAAAAGAGAATATCATTGAGATTGCTTATCATCATTCTAATGATAATTTGCCCTAGGCTGTGGCCATGGTAGGACTTTTTAATCAATATTTCCAAAGTATGCTTATTAAAAAAGGAAAGTGTCTTCAGTATAAAAGCTATTTTTTTTTCCATTTCCCACTTTGTGCAAGTTGGTTAACTTTCACTGGCTCTATTCCTTAATAAAAAAATTAATTTGGTGACTATATTGTGTTCCAAATAAAATAAATACTTTTTTAGATGGTACATTTAATCTTTCAGCAAGATAGAATTTTTTCCAGCAGGAGTTCTTTTTTGTGGTTTCAAAAAAAAACCCGAAAAAGAACAGTGAAAGAACCTCAGAACTTACTTGCAATTTACATACAACCTTTTACTCTTACTCTGACATGGCATACAAAACATCTATCCATAACTTTCCACATTCTAATGAACCCAGTCTGAGAAGTATGTAAGGATAACTTTGTTGCACTACTTTTCCCTGTTTTATTACACTTATGCTTAAAATTTACATTGAAAGAACAATGAAAGGACATTGAAAGAACAACGGTTAAGCTCTTTTGCAAAGCTTTTAGGAAAATACTCCTTTATAAGTTAGAAATGTATAAATACACACTTTTATGTATGCATGCATACATGTCTATTTATACAGCACAAATGCACTCAGAGACTGTACAGGATCAAATCTGAATGCATTCAGGAAGACTAATATGCTTTTAAATATATATGGCCATATTTGTTTGTATTTATTTCCAGCCATTCATATGTAAATAAATAAACAGAAGTAAAGTTTTCCAAATGCAGCGTTAAGTGCGGTAACTCGCATCAAGGCATTTCCAGTTAACATGCGAGCATACCTATTATATATCTGATAATTTGTGATACAGCACTCAGAGGAATTCAGGTTAAATGGCATTTTGAGATTATGTCTGCAAAATCCGTCTCCAAAAAAATTAATTTTAAAATGGAAGAGTAGATATTTGTTGTTTCACTGATTTTCTACATAATAAAAAAATATAAGAAATTATAAAAAATTAAAATTATGGTATTTCTGGGATTGTTAAATGTTATGTCACAAACACAGATTGATAGAATTTATTTTCATAAGTGTCAGCTTGTAGAAATAGACATCACAAGCTGAACATACAATAAAACTCCAGCTCACTCTCCACATCCACTTCCTTCCTTCCACTGCTTTCACTGATATAAAATTAACAAAAGGGTGAACAAGACAACAATGCAAAGTTAACAGAATTGATTCAGCTGCTTAATATCCTAAGGGGAGAGACACTTCCTTCACATTTTTTGAAGTTGCATACTGCCCCTTGCAGACTCAGATCATCCACAAGATGTCAGGAAACAGATGCTTTTGTTTTCTTCCATTGTATGTTTTTTTAAATTAATATTTATCTCTAAGGGAATATATTGCAAATTTAAGTGGTTTTTTTGAGAAAAAACCCATTTTTTGACTTGGCCGAAGTCCTGAACTATTATATTCTTTCTTTAATCACATGAGGCAACAGATAAGTAAAGTATATGAAAGGAGTTAAAAAAATTTAAAACTGAACTAGGAGAGAACTAGAAAAAATGGTAAAAAGAAGCAGATGAAAGAAAAAGGGTTTTTTGGTTTTGTGTTTTTGTTTTTGTGGGTGGTTTTGTTCCATTAGATTTGTTTCATTATTTTTAATAGTATTTATTTATTTCATATAAAAATATAGATTTGCCCTTAGAGATTGGCATGGACATGACCTTGACATAAGATTTTGGTAGTCATTGTCCAGTTAAATATTTATTTTTATCCACTGGTTCTGTATAACTTAATTTTCTTATTTGTTTCCAAATCTCTATAAGAATGATCAAATAATTTTAAAATGAAGAAGAAAGTTGAAATAATTAATTTATTAAGTAATATTTTTAAAGTATGTTTAATGTCATCGTTAAAAAACCCCAAACAACATTGTAAGAATCAGAAAATCAGTACTAGTACTTTACAGTGTCAATATTACCTAGATTTACTTGTGTCTTGTTTTTAGGATTTTTATAATAAATGATTAATTTGGGCATACCACAAGCCTTTGCTTAAACGTCAAACTCAACAAAACATGGTTTTGATCCAAATTTTGCAAGGATTCTTTAGTGCTCAGTAGCTATCTGTATCATTCTAAGTTCTACTTCAGTCATCTGCATCACTTTCATGTATATAAATTTGAGTCCAATAAAACACATCTAAATCTACTGTAGACATTTCTAAATTACGTGTTGAAAGAGAGCTTCTACAAGTGCGCTGTGCAACCTGTGGGATAGCAATAATTAATTTCTTTCTCAAGGACTGAGCCAAAGAACAAGAAATAATTTCATGGAAAACCAGCAGAAACAAGATGGAAACTAAGTTCACCAGATCTGCCCAAATATTAAGAAAAAATATTTTATGTGGTTTTTTTTTAAATTGATAATAGAAAATTCTAAATTTTAGGCTTTCACAAGAAGACTTTGGAACACAAACGTGCTTTAAAGCTCAAAAGTTGTAACCCAGTACAAAAGCAGCAACATGGCAAAATTGAACTACTACCTTCACACAGTGAGTGGAAACGCAAAGCAAAGCTGACAGATCTGTTCTCCTGGGCTTCGGTTTCTGCTGTCTAGAAGTGCTGTTTGCTGCCCATGTATGCACAGTATGACAGCTATTTGTGTTATACAAATGAGGTTTACTCATGAGGTTGATCTCAACTGCATGCTAATCATATTGTCCCATGTTATGAAACAAGCACTTTACTTTGTTATGTTCAATATTATGAAACAAGCTTAAAACACAGGAGAATACTTTGGTAACCTGTTTAAGCTTGCTTTTCTCAATAGCTTTATTACATTACTTATTAAATTATCTCAGGAACATGCTAAATATCAGTGTATTTTTTTTCAAATGACTTAATGTTAAACATAATGTTTCTCAAAAAGCTTACTATATGGAAAAGAATAAAATTTTATTTATGGCAACCACAGGTTTCTAGTAATTTTATTTCTTATTATAACAGCTATCTGTCTTATCTCTCACTCCCCCACACTGTAACATAAAAATCCTGACAGTAATAAATAATTTTGATAAAACCCATAATGTGATAGCATTACTGTTTTCTGCCGCTTTGCCCTTTTTCACTCCTAAAAGATGGTTTCTCACCAGTTATTTAATGTACAGAAATGCAGTTTACACCTGGAGAACCTCTGCCATTTTTGCAGATCATTGCCTCTTTGGTTCGTGTAATCTCTCTTACTTGAAATTACATCAGCTTCTGTGTTTGATGACTGTGTTAATATTAGTCTCAGAATGCAACACGTTCAGGTTACACATATAGCATTGAAGTACATTTATGTCATTATGTCAGTCAAACCATGTTAAAACAAAATAAACAAAAGATGAACAAGTTCATTTTACTGTTACATGGTAAGTGGAAAGAAACCCCTTCTTCCTCACCATATCTTGAAACAAGTAGAGATTAATTAATCACTGATATTACTGGTTGACATTGTCACAGACTAGGTGGGACTTCTTTAGGCTTTTTTCATGTAACAGGAAGTGTGGTCGTAGGCTGGGAGACAGTTATTCACAGAACCATCCCAATTCAGGATAGAGAAATAACAAAAAATATTACTCACCCTGAACTTGCAGGTTTGGAACACAATCAAAAATACTCTATCCTGAGATCTGAAAAACACAAAAAAAGGGCTTTCTATCACCACTGACAATAAATAGTCAGACATCAGATATATAACAAAACAAGTAAAAGCTTGTTCAAAACTTTTAAAAACCACAAGTAATTAACATACATACGCCTTATATGAATATCGATTGACTTAAACCTCAAGTAGTATGCTTTGAAAGAAGCACATTTTATGTCAGAAAAGCAGCCCAATAAAAGCCTAAGCTTTCAAGTGTGTTCAATCTTCTTCTCCCTGCACACCAACACTGTTTTGAAGAAAAATCAATTTTAAGCTCTCTTCTGGAAATTAGAATTTGTGAATTTCTGTGCAGACCAGTAAACTCCAGGGATATCTCTGTAGAAGAGTTCAGACTGCACACCAGAGCAGTCTAAATTATAACTTGAGAAGTTTATTTGAACATAAAAAAGTTCCTTTGGAAAGGAAATTACTTTAAAGCTCAGAAGGTAATATAAAAAATCAGACCATATTCTAGGATTTCAGTTCTAGGACAGGGAAATCAAAATAATTAAAATAATAATAAAGGATACATTTTCATGTTTGAAAGGGATCAGAATGCTTTGTGAACAACTGATGAAAGTGCATCAGAGTAAAAGCAATAGAGATTCTGACTGGACATGGATGTTTGTAAACATGGGGATGCAAAAAAGGGATATTTTCTATCAAAGCAGAGGAAGAAAACAGATTACTGCAGCAAATCTCCTTTATGATCATCAAATACAAATGATTCATCATTGAATTAACATTCATTTCATGGACCTGAATGCATTTCTTTATAATTGCTAAGATTTGTTAAATTTATCAATACTATAACCATGGTTATTCCATTAATAAGGTTTGAGGTTACACATTAGCTTAATAAAAACAATCTAAAATTGATTTTCCTGCAGCAAATTACTTTCCAACTTTTTGTCTACAGGCATTTTTCTCTTTCCAGTGCAACATTAATGAAGATTAATGCTCAAAATTTAAAATCTGGTAAATAAATATTAGAAAATACAGAAATTAAAAATGTGTCTCTTTGAATAATAGAAAAGCAGGATGCATAGAAAAATTATGCATAAACATAATATAAAATTGATGTTAGTTTTATGCTAATAGTAATTAACATATAAAAGGAGAATATTAGATGCTATAATGGTAATCTGCATGCTTTGGAGGAAGTACGTATGCCTCTGTAATTTTAAGATTATTTAAGACATCCTATTAACAGATTATCCATTAAATGCTTGCAGTGTTGCCAAGTTCTAACAATTTTTCCATGGTGTTTGCATTAGATAAATTAATTTTGTGGGTTTGGGTTTTTTTGTTTGGTTGTTGGTTTAGTTTTTTTTCATTGGTTGTTTTTCTATTTGTTTGTTTTTGAGGGATCACTTATGGAGTTTGGGTTTGTTTCTTGTTTTGGTTTTTTTTTTCATGGCTCAAGGATTAGCAGATATTTTCTTAAAGTATTTTACACATGTTTAAAAAAAGAGCCCGAGGATAAATATATNTGAAAATCAAATGGGTCCAGCAGAACCTTGTCAATGTCTCCAAGATAAAGACCTCAGAACTTCCACCATAAAGTACATTTAGTCTTAGGTCTCTGAACAGACCTGCTGAACAGTCTGTTCTGTCTCTTCAGAAGTCATCATGCAATATTGTTAATATTTTGCTGGGGGGGAAACAAAAATGAAAAATCCCCAAACCAACAAAATTCCTATTTTAAGAGTTTAACTTAGTTTTATCTCTCTAATCAATTATTCTCATGACTTTTTGTTTTTAAATTTTGTAATTCTCTTCCCCTTCTTTGTCTTAGGATATCAGCAGTATATGACCTCCAATAGGAGAATCATATTGCAAGTGAAAATATGCCTCTTAGGCTAAATATACTTTGCAAGCAGAGGGTCTTAAGAGTCTAAATTAACCTAAGGCTCACTATGCCTTTCTTCTATTTAATTTCATCGTTTTTAATCTCTGTGGAGAAAATTACGCTAGACTGTTTTGCTCTAGTTTTAACCAACTGGGAAAAAAAGTTACCTAGAATTGCAAAAACCTATGTATGACTACCTTCCCTACAACATTAGTTGATTGTGACAGCGCTCTGATCCTTACATAGAAAGCCTCCAGGTTCTTAAAATCAGGAAAATATACCTTAATAATCCTTAAGCATAATCTTAGTCCTGCTGTGAACTAAAATATTGATCTAGAAAAGATGCAAATTCTTTCTGTCCACAAACTTTCCTGCTCTGTAAAATCATCTTAGGAGTTTTAGTTAAACACTCTCAGGTTTAGATGAAAATGCTATTTTTATGCATTATTTCTATGTATATAAACTGAAAATATTGACAAGATAGTTCATTGTATTGTATTGCCAGAAACTAATTGTACTTTAAAGGGAACAGGAACTCTACCTCCTGGAAGTAATTTGGTTTTATTTAATGCAAGAAGTAATTTTCCTCTAAGTTTGCAAACATACACACAACTCAAGGATATTATTCAGCAACATTTAAATGCTTAGCGAGTTTCCACTGTTGTGGGATGTTTCTTCAACAACTGTCAAGTTTTTAAGGCTTATTTTCACAAATTTATTTAAATTTCACAAGACCCGCAACCATCACAGTTTTAGAAAACAAGAAAGAGGCTATTATAATGTTAGAATGCTTTTTTCCATTGAGGTTATCACTTCAGTAAAAACCACTGATAGCGATCATTAAGTAAATAGACTATTGCATTTTCAACCTCCTTTTATAACCCCCCTTATTTAAATGCACTACGTGAACTACCAGGCAGTAACTATCACTCAGTACTGGACAATGTTACTGTATCTCTCTTTCAACAGGTCAAGGAAAAAAAAAAAGATAATAAAATGTTGTTTTCAATGGTCTTTTTGAAATTTGAATTTAAAATACTGTTTTTAATTCAGCGTAGAAAACAATTTCCACTACTTTTATGGTGATGATTGCCAAGACAAATTCTAGAAGGAATTCCAACAGTGTGTATTACCATCATCCATTATTTATAATTTTCTTTGCAAAGGTTTTATCAAATATCAACAGACTTAAAAAGTTAAATTCAGTCCCAGGAAAAACATTGTCCAAAATCTTATTTCACTCCCAATAGTAGCATCCTGAGATACCCATTCCAAAAGGAGGATAAAATTACACATTAAGGGTGTTCCAAATAGGCTATGAAAGAGAAATTTTAGCATTTCTTTTAAGTGCAAATTAGTTTTTTACACCATTATCTAGTTATTTTTGCATGCCTAAAGTATTCTGGATTTTTTTCATGGAGAAAGGGAGGCTCAAGGGGGATCTTACTGATCTCTACTAATGCCTTAAAGGGTATTTTAGTGAGGTGGGGGATCAGCCTTTTCTCCCAGGTGACAAGAGACAGGACAAGAATAAACGACCCCAGACTGCAGCTGGGAAGATTGTAGATTAAGAAAAGTTTCTTCACTGGAAGGGTGGTTAGAACATCGGAAGAGGTTGCTGAGGGAAATGGTGGAAACACCACCCCTGGAAGTGTTCAAAAACATGTAGGTGCAGTACTTAGGCAAATGGTTTAGTGGTGAACACAGCAGTGCTTGGTGAAAGGTTGGACTTGATTAGCTTTGAGGTCTTTTCCAATCTTAACAATTCTATTATTCTATGAATACAAGATCCTTTTCATTTCTTAGATTTTTAGAAAAAGAACATAATTTAAAAGAGATTGGTAATAGTTACATAGATTATTATGTTGTCTAGTTCTTTCACAACTGGAAACAGATTCAAGTAAAGCCTAGTATAAGAGCAGTAGGAATGCATTTTAATTAAGACTGCTCTGTAATTTTCCTGATATCTGTGTCCCCTTCAGTTAAAAAAAGTGCCAAATACTATTATTCCCAAATTTGTTAGATCCATGTGCTTTAATTTTTGCAGTATTCCAACAACAGACATTTCAAACCCTTTTTTTATTCTTGCTGAATCAAAACCTTTGCCAATCTCATAACATTTCTTCAAAAGACACAAAAAATGCCTGCTGACAAAATCAAAAAGTTCCATTAAATTATATAATCCCTTTTTCTTAATCTCTTGAAGTAACATTCTAGTTTATAACAAAATACAGGTGCTCATATATCAAAACCTAAAACCTCAAAATCATATGTAATTCAATTATTTTATGGAGATTATATTAATAGCAACCTGCATATATTTCCTGGCAGATAATCTATACTTGCATAAAATACCTCTCCTTTTCTTCTCAGTACTAACTTTAATTGAAAACCCAGCCAGCTTTGTTGCCAAAACATTGCAATTTGGGATTCCCTAACACAGCATAGAACTCATACTTAATTGACAATACTATCAAAAATTTTCTATTAAATATTAATTGTTTCTTGCTGTAGTACTTTTTTAGCTCCTTTTGTTTATATGCTGGAATTGCTACATCTGAACTTCGAGGCCGATGCTCTTTAATTCCAGTGCTCACGATGCTCAGATACACAGCTTGCAGTATGTTTATTTACCGGTGTGAAACATCACTTTCCCCTTAACTACTTGGCTTTAAATGTAGTATCAGGTATGTCGAGCATGCAGGAAAGGAGCTCTGGTATGCTTAAATAGGTCCTGAAATTTTGATGGTTTTAGAAGCACCAGTATGGCATTTATTAAAAACTTTGACTATATTGTAACAAACCTGTACTATTAGGCTGTGTTAAAATTTTGTGCTTCTGCATTCTACCCAATTTTTTTTGTTTAATTTCTGTGCATTTTGTTGTGGCATCCTTGCATTTTTCTTGCACACTGTTGTTTTGTATAAACTGTCTAATTTGCCAGGATTTTTGTAAATTCTAATCCTATCCTCTAGAGCATTTACAATCCTGCCCAGCTATCCATTAGCTGCAGATTTTTAAAGCTTGTGGTTTCTTGTGTCATTCAAATCTCTTTTCTTTCAGACACTGAAAAACAACATGGCCAAAACAGCCCCCTGTGGAACTCCCCAGCTGAAATGATTAATAATGATTCCTCGTTAACTGAAAGTAATTTTTTCAAACAGTCGGTGGCTACATTTGATTCATATTTTGCTGGTCTGCTTAAAAGAATGTAATAGCACACATACCCTACATCCCCCTTAATGAAAATGTAATTATATAATATTTTGTTTTTTCCTCCTCATGAAAAAGATCATGCTTTAGCAGTTTATAAATAAATTTGCCTTACAGAGTCAAATCATAAAAAACATTTCAGGAGAAGTAATTCTCTCATAATTAGCACCATTTATAAACAGTATGAATCTTCCTCAAGCTGCACTGACATTGACTTCTTTTTCAGCACCATATTGGTAATTTTAAAGTCAAAGTTGCAGGTGGCTTGTCACTTTAGTTATACACTCCTGCATAAATGGTTATCTATAAAATCTGTACCATGGGTTAAGAATTTATATATAGGTATCTGTAAACATCATACTATAAATATGCACTCCTTAATAACAAAAGCTTCTTTATATGCCTATGACCATGCAATTGCTTTTAAATAGAGGACAAATTTAAGCACCTCTGGAGAGATTCTATGTAGTTTTCAAAATAAGAATGGTTTGTATCAGTTTAGTCTAACATCTTCCGTGTTTGACTCAGTTCTCAATAACAATTTGAAACAGAATTGCAATTTGAAACATGAAAGGGCTGAATTCCAACAGGACTTAGATAAAAAGGTATTCTGTATTTTTTCTCATGTTGTTGTATGGGTCTTCAAACTTGCAGGTGTTCACAAGAAGTGCTGGATACCCAGTTATGTTACCATTAGTTAAGTTCAGTTATATTCATTTTAACATGAAGTTAAATTTGAGAATATTAGTTTTATTAATAAATGTATAACCTGCTAATTAAATTTACAGGGACAGAATATAAGTTATGTTTTGTTTATTCATAGATATATTAAATGAAAATAATAAAGGAAGGTGTTTTTTTTCAGTTTAAAAAGTTTTGGATACAATTTTATTGGTTAGCAAACTACTCAGAAATTTAAAACCTGTAGCTGAGGAAGAACTGCTGACACCTCCTTAACAGAAAAACTGATTACAACTCTACAGTGAACTGGAAGGGAGCTAACTCTTGCTACTAATAGGTGCATGATACGTGCCAGCGTGGACGGTTGTTAGAGGTTGCTATCATTCTGTCATCTAACACTTACTAGAGAAAAGGCAGCTCTGGAAACAACAGAAATGTCTGTTCTCAGATAAAGGACTCAAAGGGTGTTAGCAACAGTAAGTCATGTAACACGAGTTATTTATGAATCAGGATCTCTCTGTGCACTGAGTAATAAAATTAATTAGATTTTTGAAAATAAAAATATGCAATTGAAACTTTTGTTCTACGCCTTCAATTTACATGTTATTCAGTTCTCAAAGCTGTTCTTTAAAGATTCTACCACCCAATTACAATAAATTTTTAGAGGTAATCCTGTGCTGGAATTTCCATTATGTACAAATATTAGTCTCCCATTATGTAAAAAAATTAGTCATCAGAATTCATATTTACTAATTTTTAAAAGCAAATGTAAAACTTCATTGCCTTTGGACTGTTTTTCATTTAATATTTTAATTACATTTTTCATCTTATGTTTTTGCAGTTCTTTTTTTTTTTAATTCAATTTGCACACAAAACAAAAAAAAAAGTAACATCAGCATACGCTAGTCAATCTCTTAATTAACCATACAAAAAGGTCACTCCCACATCCTTGACTCTTCAAATCTTGGGCTATTCTTGAGTACAGTCTTATCACATAGATTTCCCTTCATGGTTAATCTGTTTCCCAAGTGGTTGCAAAAACTATAAAGTCAATGTCTGTAAAGAATTTTAAAGCTCTTGGCTTATTCAGATAAGCTATGGAGTATCGAGTATTAGAACTGCAAAATATCAAATCTGAGATGAACATCACCTTCCAAATGTCCTCTGCAAATCTTAGCCATTAAAAAAAATTAAAATTACATTTTTATCAGAAGACACGCCACAAAAACATGGGAAAATAAACAAAAGAATAAGTCTCACTTGACCCAAGACACAAAAAATTATACTGAATTAACAGTACAACTTAATGGTGGAACTTGTGAAGAACGGATATAAGACCTAACTAGTTTCACAATTTACAACATCCAGTAAAACCTTATAATGCTATTTCATACTAACAGAAAATTGACTTCATTCTTTTATGAACTAACAAACAAGTAAAAAGTTCATCAAATCTGCGAGCAAAAAAAATCTGCAACCTAAAAATTCTTCGGAAGACATCTTATTTACAGTTTCACAGGAGGAGGAAGTCATATGATCAGATTAATGAGGAGTAAGATGCTCAGCCTTTTAAATGTAGTAGTTCCCTTCATAATGTCCATTTACAAATATAATTGTATTAGTATTACTTATATTAACAGTGCAGTTTTGGTGTTTCACAGAACCACAGAATATTTAGAGCTGGAAAAGACCTCTGGAGATCATTCAACCACCCTGCCAAGGCAGAGTCACACAGGAATGTATCCAGGCGGGTTTTAAATGTCTCCAAAGAGCAAGACTCCAAACCTCCCTGGCTTAATAAGGATCATTGAGTCCAGCTCTTCAGTGAACGGCCCATACAGGGACGACCTTGGCATTATTAGCATCATGCTCAAACCAGCTGACCTCATCTCATGGTGAGGCCTGCTCAGCCTTGAGAAAAGATGACTGAGAAACAACTGCATCAGTGGGTATAAATAACTAAAAGGTGAATGACAAAAGGATGGACCAGGCTCTTTGTGGTGGTGCCAATCAATGGGACAAGAGGCAACGGGCAGAAACTGGTGCACAGGAAATTCCACCTGAACATGCTTTACTGTACAGGTGACTGACCACTGGAACAGATCACCCAGAGAGGTTGTGAAGTCTCTTTCAGTGGAGATATTCAAGAACCATCTGAACACAATCCTGTGCAATGTGCTCTGAGATGATTCTGCTTGAGCAGCACCAGATGACCCACTGCGGTCCTTTCCAACCTGTGATTGTTACCAATTCTGTGGTTTTGTGTTTCTGTGATTCTGTGAACTAGAGGGGCAGGATGACCTACCTCAACCTGCTGTCCACAATCATTCTGATACACCCCAAGATACCACTGGCCATCCTGGCTACAATGGCACTGCTGGCCTACCATCAACTTGTGACCCACCAAAAGTCCCAGGTTCTTCTCTGTAGAACTGTTCTCTAGTAGGTCAGCTCTGAACCTATACTGGTACTGGAAGTTATTCCTCTCCAGGTGCAGGACCCTACATTTGCCCTTGTTGAACCTCATAAGGTTCTTCACACAACTTGCCAATCAAGGTCCTGCTGAATGGCAGCACAGCCTTCAACTGGATCAGCCACTTCCCCCAGTTTCACGTCATGAGCAAACCTGCTGAGGGTGCAATTCATCCCTTCATCCATGTCATGGAGAAACAAGTTGAATATGGCTGGATCCAGTATTGTTCCTTGGGGAACACCAGTAACTACACCAGCCTGCAAATGGATTCTACTCCATTGATCACAACCCTCAGAGCTCTGCCATTCAGTCACATTAGAACAGAATACTTAGGAATCTCCATCACTTCCCCCATTGCCTAGTGCAGTACAGCACTATAATTCTGGGTAGTCTGGTATGTAACAATGCAATTACTTCTTTTAGTTGCTTTCAGTGAAAACATATTCTTCATAAGAAGAAAGAGAAAGAAAAAAAGAGAGAGAGAGGGAGAAGTGTTACCAAAACCAAAAATAATAATAAAAAAAAAATTTAAAAAAAATCCCATTGTGAGAAACACTATTCCTTTTAAAGAATTTAAATTAATATCACTGAAATCTAACCTTGTAAAACTCTGATTTACGCTAAACCAAAAGCAATGATGTCCTCTTACACAATACAAAACCTTCCAAAAGACTGTAACTGTCCTATATATTGCTATTGTTTAGGATAAGAGGACAAAATGGTAATAACATAGTAGAATTTCTAAGGATGTGAGAAAAATCAGAACCAATTGCAGGTGTGTACACCACAAACAGTCTTTTTTGAGACTGCAGAATAGACAAGATGCATTTATTTTATGATCCTGTGTATTGTGCCTTAGGTTGTATCAAGAAATGTTTGTCTTGTCATTTCCATTCATGGAGGTGTGCTATTGAGTATGAAAATATATTTTGTAAAATTATTTTTATTATGAAGTCTGGAACAACAATTTTAACAGCTTATAATTATATTAGAGTCAACGCAATTTTAATTTTTCATATAAACTAGAATTATAAAAATCAGCATACCTGGATTACATAATATTGAGAGGTGGCATCCAGTACTTCTAAAGCAACTATTGAAAATATTAACCACTGCTGCTGGACAGATATCTTCTTAGTTTAGCTAAAATATTTTTTGTTTTTATATTTTAAAAAATGAGAGAATTTATTACATCACATCATAAAAGTAGTAGAGCTGTAGATAAAAGTTTTAGATGAATGAAATACGACATTTAAAGGGAAAAGTAGAATGGTTCAGAGTCAAGGAGTATAAAGGTAACTGTTACCTATTATTCTCAACTGCCAGCTTGGTTTTTTTCTTGATGCACCTTCCAGTTAAACCAATGCTTCAGATATCCTATTTGAAAGCAAAAATGCACTTCTAATACAAACGGGCTAATGATTTATTTTCTGAAAGTTTATTTTACAGAATGTGACTGTCAAAGGCTAGGATTCACTTAAATTATGTAAATATGTGAGAAAACCATTTTGAAGAACTCAAAGTTAATAAACAGGCTGGTCTGTTCTCATGTCGCAGCTTGCTTTTTTGCAATTAAGAGAGAAAAATATCAAGTAAAAATTTAGTTATAAATATGTTTCAGATTATAATTATTACTGAAGAATTACAAATATTGGAAAAAATGAAAACATTCTGCAAAAACCTTTTAGCTGTGTACCTGAAATTCTTTTTTATGTATTTCTCTTAGTGATGAGCTACAATGTTTGAAAAACTAAAAAATGTTGCACTTGGCAAATCACACTCAAAGAAAAAAAATGCGCTCCCAAAGTAAAAACATTTTTAATAATATGAACTTTTCTCTGTGCTCTTCCATTGTGACCTCAAATGCTAATGAGACCTCAGGAGCTGTTCTACAAGACTAATGACATATGATACTAGGACATCTTAGCATTCTCTTGTCTCAGTTGATGGAGGAAGACATCTAATGGTGAACTGTACCATAAAATGGGTATGTGTCCTTCATCTGTGAATAAATAATAATAACATATTGGATATTACTGTATTTGATGGAACATGTAACATATCACTCTGTTCATTTACGAAGAGCACAAAACAGTCTAGAAGACTGAAACTTTTATCACATTTTCATTAGCACAGCTAGAAATTAAAAATTGGTTTTTATGGAGTTGCTATCAACATGGACTTGGAGATTGCTCTGTGTGAGAGCAAATGATTTGCAGTTTGTAGGTTAAAAACCTGACAGTGTTGTCCAATTTGCAATACACCTAAACTTCTTTTTCATTTGGGAATGAAGGAAATAGGGTGGCTGGTTTGCGGGAAAAGCATACAAGAAATTGTTCATGGAATTATTGTTGTTAATGGAGAAGTGTGGATTTTTTGTATTTTTTTATCAAACAAGCACAGAGTGAACAGAACAGTGAACAGAACGGTTCATACCTGTGTTGTATTCAGTTCACAGTAACTATGAAATGTATCTCTAAATTCCCCTGGTAATGACTGAAATTTGGATTTTCCTCATCCCAGACCTGTACTGATGCCTTTTGAGGAACAAATAAATCTTTCCCTGGACAAACATACATGTCAAACCCCCACAAATTATTATGCATCAGAATTCCTTTCTTTTCAATGTGACTTACATTTATGATTCATTATTTTTCATGGTGGAAAATTAAACTCATCAGTATTTGCATCTACTCTGTATATTTCAGGTAGATTATGACAAGGAAGATTTTTGTCCTTTTATTAGAGTCAAAGACCTAGGTTTGTGTCCCTATGTTATGAAGCCTTCTTGAAAACACTGTTGAGGTGAAAAAAAGATTGACTAATTAGCACTATTTTATTGGATAAATGTTCTTTGGTCTGGAAAGAAAAGAAGCAATAGACAAAATTTTTCACATAAGCAGTGTTAACTTTGCTCTTCTTTAAGACATCTGAGGCAGGAGACTAGCAGGTGATGGAAACCTTGGTGACAGCAGCTACCTGGCATTAGATGGGGAGAGAATCACAGAGACTGGCCTAGAGCCACATTATCAGTGTATGCCTGCTGCCTAACATAAAACGTGATAGACAGCAAAAGCAATAGTTCTCTAGCAACACACATCCACAGGCGTCCAATGCTCTGCTGAGGTGGAGCCAAGAGAGCACAGATGTTGGCAACCCAACCAGATGGAATACACTAGTGATTAGCCTGAGTGTCCTGCTCCTGGGACTCTGGTGCTGTGTCTGGGCAGGTCCCAGCCACTGGGCTTTGGCTCATGTGAATGTGAAGTGTGTGACCTTCCCGTGGAACAGAAATATTAGAAAAGAAACCACAGTTCACCAGATGTAGATATCCTGCTCAGGAAATTAATGTCTGATCCTGCATCCGAGCAAGCAGTGCTCTTCTCTTCCTACAGCTGTACAACCAATACTCTGAACCACCAAGAAAGTATTAGAGACAAAGCAGTCTGCTCCTCAAATATTCTCAGTAGGGTTCTAACATCTCCAAGGAGGATAATTCCACGATTTCTCAAAGCTATTTATTCTAGCGGTAAATCACAATTAAATGAAAAGCTTTTCCTAATATCTAGCCATTATTTCTTCTGTGATACTTTTTTTTTGTTAAATACTACTATTAAGCAATATTGGGCAGAGCTCAGCTCTCGCTTCCCTGTTCCCTTCTAGCAGGTATCTGTACACACCAACAAGGGCCCTCCACAGTGGTATCACACCAATAAGGGCCCTCCAAAATGTTATTCCTTCCCAGAATGAATAGACACAGTTCTGCAGCCTCTTATGACCCAAACTTGTGTTTGGGTCCTCACGTCACTTTAGCGGACTCCTTGGAAGTCTTTACAGTACATCTGTGTCTTGCACAAAGGAGACTTAGGTTGAGTACAGCACTCTGGTCTCAGCAGAGCAGGATTTTCCCCCAGATCTGCTGTCTGGGAACTTGGTAGTCCAGCCTGTGATGTGGCTGTGGCTTCGTTGATGTGGCTGCCTTGGTGTCCTGCTCCCTGAGGGCCACCCTGCCATCCCTGGGGTGTTTTCTGCTGCTCAAAAGCAGTTGTTCCTGACCTGTTCTGCTTCTATGCTTCATCTGTTGCAGGGGCTGAACTTTACATTTGCTCTTGTTGAATACTTTCATTAACACTTTGGGAAATTAAGAAATTAATGCTTACTTTACATAGGACAGTCTCATAAAGCTCAGCATAGGACAGTGTAGTTTGGAAAAGACCCTCTAAGTTCACTGAGTCCAGTTGTTAACCCAACACTGACAAGTCCTCAATTAAACTAGCTCCCTAAGCATCACATCTACACATCTTAGATACTCTCAGGGATGGTGATGCCATCACCTCCCTGGGAAGCCATTTCCAGTGCTTGACAAGACTTTCCATGAAAAATTTTTTCCCCATTATCAAGTCTAATCTTCCTTGATGCAACTTGAGGCCATTTCGTCTTCTCCTATCACTTGTTACTTGGGAGAAGAGACCAAGTTCCACGTTGCTACAGCCTCCTTTCAGGTAGTTACAGGGCAATAAGGTCTCCACTCAGCCTCCTTTTCTGCAGGCCAAACAATCCCAGCTCCCTCAGCCCCTACTCAGAGGACTTGTGCTCCAGAGCCTTCTACAATTTCATTGTCCTCTGGACATACTCTTTCACCTCAATGTCTTCCTGCGGTGAGGAGACCAAAATTGAACACAGGATTGGAGGTGGAGCATCCCCCCTGTACCAAGTACCAGGGGAAGATCACTGTTCTGGTCCTGCTGGCCATAGTGTTGTTGAGACAAGCTGGGATCACCAATAAAGATATTAAACATGACTGGCCATGATTCTGTGTACATCTAATATTTGTTATAATTTAAATAGCATGCATTACACCACATAACCGTACTTTACAAATTTTTACATTTGATTAAAATTTACCAACTATCCAACAATAAGTGATGCTTCATTGTTTTATGTCATTCACATAATTTACTAACTTTCCACTTTACTAAACCTTGATTAAAACCTTGAATATTTTCTTTTATTGTTTTTAGACTTCACAGCATTAAAAGTTAATGTTTTGTCAAGAGGTAAAGAAAAATGATCCTCAGTCTACATACAATTATTATGCAGGTCTTCAGCTTTTCTGTGGCTCATAAGAGTAAGGATTGTGATTTTAGTATCTACAGAAATTTTACCAGCCTTGACTTGAAAATTTGAAATTTAGACGCAAGCTTTTTCCCAGATAAAATGTTGCAAGAGAATGTGAATCCTAAAGCAAGCAGTTATCTCAGAATGCATGCTTCAGCACCATACCATAAGTATAAATTATCAAATAATGGAAAATAGATTTGCTAAAAAATGTATTATATATGTACATTTTTGATATATATTCATACTGAGAACAATTGACAAAACAAGTCGCAGATGCTGTGCTTTCATCTTTTATGTCAAAACATACATGGAATTCATTGAAATAAATATCTCTACACTTCACTTACATGATTTAGTAATACCTTGATCTGAACTAGAAACCAACAACAGATGTCTGAAAAGTATTAACCACTATAAATCCACAAGTTCTATTGTATCTGTCAAGGAACAAGAGGATAAGAAACCTTTTATTTGTGTGTGAGTGAGGGTGGCTGATGACAAGAAAGAGAAAGGGAGAGAGTGCCATTAAAACACAGTATAACATAACCATTCACTGGAGGCTGAGACAGCAAATTTTCCATCAGAACCCCACCAGTAAGAAATTCTAGATAATTTCCAGGTCAAAAGTCAAAAAAGTATTCAGAGTTCCTAGGTGCAAGAAGACCAAGCTACTTCAGAATTCTTTCTAGAAATTGTGTATATACCTCTTTGCTTCCCAGAAATCCTCTAACTCTCTTGAAATGGATTTAGGAAAAATGCTTGGAAAGATGGTTCATGATGCTTAACTTGCACTCCAAATTCTGTGCCAACTTTAGGGTTACTTTAGGGTTACTGTAGAGATTACATTGAAGAAAGAAAACTTCTAAATTTTATAAACAGTGCTCTAAATCTGATTCTAATGATTCTGTTGCATTGTGCTATCTGGTATCATTACTTAAAATTTGTCTGTATCTTACACCAAGCTCCTGAGGGATTTATTTTCACTGGGGAAAAAAAAAGGTGAAAGTTTTTTCATCAACGAAGTAAAAGATTTAAATATCAGTGGGGGATAATGATGTTAGAAACTGACCATGTCTGAAGTTAGCAATATGTTTTATTTAGAAATGAACATATCTGGTTTTAATTACAAATTTTTTTTTATTTCTTTGCTGAAGAGCTTAAATTCATTTACTATGTGATATTCTGATAGGAGAGGAAAGGTGGTCCTGTTATTACAGAGCAGGAGAGCTGTTTATTTAAATCATTCAAATCATGTTTTTGTCTTTCAGTCTCCTCATTGTTAAACTGGGATAATGTATGTTCTGTCACTTCAAAGATGAAAAGTTGTGAAATGCTTTCTGTTTATAAGCACTACAAGTATTACAGTATATTTTATTAGAGCAGAGATATATTTTTCCTTCCAAGTTCTCTTCATGAGCAGAAGAGTCTCAAAAAACAAAGACAGTTTAAAGAATACTTTAAAATGTTTCTGTTTCTCTGGATTTTTAGAGAAAGCACTTAATAAACAGGCAATGACATGCATATCTGTCTACCCATAACATTTTCAGATGGGATAAGGACACCTTGCAGTCTGACACAGATTACAAATTTGAGATGAAAAGTAACACAACCCTAAGAAAGAAGAGGTAACCATAAGAAGAGGTTATAGTGGGCGCCTATTTTTTTCTGTGCAGTTGTTTAATAATCTACTGTATTGTTTTAGTGTTACAAACAAACACAATCACATAAATTCAGGACAGTTTATGTCTTCTTAATTAAGAGATAAGACAGTAAAGATAAAGTGACTGAATAACATGTATAATATCGCAAGTGAATGAGTCATTATTATCTCAAGAGACAAAGATTTATAAAAATACTTAAGATTTTAATTGAATCAAGCACAAGAGAAAAAAAGAAGAAAATAGAATAGGTAGAACATGTCCACATTAATGTTATACTATATGCAGGTCAACAAGTTTCTGTAAATATTCACACTTGATTTCTTACAAATAGTGTTTGTGCACGTGAAAATGAAAGTCATCTGAGTTTCAAAACCAACTACTTTTTTTTTTTTTTGTCATTGTCATTGTCAACTTTCCTCATTTTTACAATAGTGAGGTATTCCTCCTGAGTTCACTGTTCAGTGATTCCTTCATGCAACTTGGTTTTGGACGTCTTAGTTACATACCTGTAGGCTTGCCTATGTTGATTTTAAATGTCAAATTAGTAGATCTGATCTTCGGACACAACAATTCTTTCATCATATTTTCCACCACTGACAGGCATTTCATGAAGCTGTTCTGATTTATTTGTTCCATGAC
>VZRQ01002120.1:269919-284572 GCA_013397975.1 Machaerirhynchus nigripectus
GCTGTTTATTTAAATCATTCAAATCATGTTTTTGTCTTTCAGTCTCCTCATTGTTAAACTGGGATAATGTATGTTCTGTCACTTCAAAGATGAAAAGTTGTGAAATGCTTTCTGTTTATAAGCACTACAAGTATTACAGTATATTTTATTAGAGCAGAGATATATTTTTCCTTCCAAGTTCTCTTCATGAGCAGAAGAGTCTCAAAAAACAAAGACAGTTTAAAGAATACTTTAAAATGTTTCTGTTTCTCTGGATTTTTAGAGAAAGCACTTAATAAACAGGCAATGACATGCATATCTGTCTACCCATAACATTTTCAGATGGGATAAGGACACCTTGCAGTCTGACACAGATTACAAATTTGAGATGAAAAGTAACACAACCCTAAGAAAGAAGAGGTAACCATAAGAAGAGGTTATAGTGGGCGCCTATTTTTTTCTGTGCAGTTGTTTAATAATCTACTGTATTGTTTTAGTGTTACAAACAAACACAATCACATAAATTCAGGACAGTTTATGTCTTCTTAATTAAGAGATAAGACAGTAAAGATAAAGTGACTGAATAACATGTATAATATCGCAAGTGAATGAGTCATTATTATCTCAAGAGACAAAGATTTATAAAAATACTTAAGATTTTAATTGAATCAAGCACAAGAGAAAAAAAGAAGAAAATAGAATAGGTAGAACATGTCCACATTAATGTTATACTATATGCAGGTCAACAAGTTTCTGTAAATATTCACACTTGATTTCTTACAAATAGTGTTTGTGCACGTGAAAATGAAAGTCATCTGAGTTTCAAAACCAACTAACTTTTTTTTTTTTTGTCATTGTCATTGTCAACTTTCCTCATTTTTACAATAGTGAGGTATTCCTCCTGAGTTCACTGTTCAGTGATTCCTTCATGCAACTTGGTTTTGGACGTCTTAGTTACATACCTGTAGGCTTGCCTATGTTGATTTTAAATGTCAAATTAGTAGATCTGATCTTCGGACACAACAATTCTTTCATCATATTTTCCACCACTGACAGGCATTTCATGAAGCTGTTCTGATTTATTTGTTCCATGACAATTTAATCAGAAATTGCCACAATGTGGAAGGTTATAGATAGTTACCTCATTTTAAACACCCTATCAAAGATTCTATTACCATGGAAAATTTCAGCTGATCCTTTCTCAAAATCTTAAAATAACCAATTTGCTAAATATGAGTTGGGTTGAAGGCTTTTATTAAGTGAGGGGGTTTTGATGGTGTAATTTTGGGTGATATAATTTAAATATATAGTTTGTGTATCACATGTTTAGATTTTTGCATAGTCTTTCACCTGTTTTTTGTACGCTTGTGCAACCTAAGTGTATCTCTGCCACTTTTCAAGTTTCCAGAGCAAGTAGTTTGTGTTTTCAAATACAATTTTTTTTAAACTTCCATTTCTGAAGTAATTCTGAAAATTTATGTATGCTAAAATGCAAAGTGCCTAAAAGAGAAGCTGTGATACAACATTTTACTCTTTCTCAGGTATTTGTATTCCCCTTCCTAATGATATCCCAGCCTAGACTTCGTTTCCTATCCCATTTAAATGTTGTGCATCAATATTTTTGGAAAACACTGCTTAAGTTTAGTGTTAAGACCTAACAGCTGTGAAGTGAACCCCAGAAAAGCTAAATACTGGAAGTTACTGTGAGTGAATTTAAACCCATCTGATATCACATTCACATATGTATAGGTCAGCAATTATAACTCAGAAATTAAAACTGTAGGTATATGTAGAAGCAGTATCAGACATAAAAGTCATGGTATCAAAGCACTTCTGTTAGGAACATGAAGAATTACCTGTTTCATAGTGTTACGTATATATATCCTGTGCCTTATTTTAATTTATTTTAGGCACTAGACACATGGCGATATTTTACTTTTAATGTATCTTCAGAATGTAGAACAAAGCACTCCCTTTTTGTGTGTGTATTTCATATACAGAGCAGTATTAGAAATATTAACACAACATTAAACAATAAACTCACTCTCAAAGATTTCTGTAACTCTCCTTAATTCTAGGTTTAACAAGAGCGTGGTGCTGCACCTGGGCCAGGGCAATCCCCAGTATCAATACAGGCTGGGGGAGGAATTGGTCAAGGACTTAGGGGTACTGGTTGATGGGAAGCTAAACATGACCCAGCAAGACACACTTGCAGCCTAGAAAGCCAATCATATCCTGAGCATCATCAAGATCAGGGAAGAGTGGAGTGAGAACAATGACTGGAACAACTCTGCAGGCACCAAGGTCATTGGAGAAAGAGGGGGAGGAGGTGCTCCAGGTGCTGGAGCTGAGATTTCCATGCAGCCCATGGTGCAGACCATGGTGGACCAGAGGGATTGGACCTGGAATCTGTGGAGGAGACCGATGCTGGAACAGGTGGATGCCCAAAAGAGATCTGTGAGCCGGTGGAAAGCCTGCACTGAAGCAGGCTCCTGGCAGGGACCTGCAGACCTATGGAGAGATAAGCACATGCTGGAGCAGGTTTTCTGGTAGGAATTGTGACCCTATGGGGGACCCACACTGGAGCAGGCTGTTCCTGAAGAAGTGCAGTGCAAGGAAAAGTGACACACATTGGAGCCATTTGTGGAGAACTGTTCCCTGTGGGATGGACTCACACTGAAGAAGTTTTTGCAGAACTGCCTCCCATGGGAAGGACACTGCATTGGAGCAGGGGAAGAACTCGTCTCCCCGAGCAGCGGCAGAAACAGTGTGTGATAAACTGACCGTAACCCCCATTCCCCCTCTCCCTGAGCTGGAGAAGGGGGAGGAAGAAGAGCTTGGGAAAGAGTAAGGAGTAGGGGGAAGGTGTTCTTAAGATTTATTTTACTGCTCACTCTCCTGCTCTAATTTTGTTAAATTCAATTTATTAAAATCAATCAATATTCCAAGGTGAGCGTGGTTTGCCTGTGTCAGTAATTGGTCAGTGACCCGTTCCTGTCCTTAGATCAATGCATGAGCCTTTCATTATATTTTCTCTGCCTGTTCAGTTGCAAAGGAAGTGATAGAGAAGATTTGGTGGGTGCCCGCATCCAGCCACGGTCAACCCACTACACTCACTCTGCTTCCTGCTGTCTCACGTCATTGTTCCTACTGATACTCTCCAGTGTCACAATTCCTCACTCAGGCCCAGAGAAGTAGCATGACTCCTGAAGATGATGTCAAGTACAAATTGGTAGGTACTTTATGAATACAAAACTATGACTAGGAATTAGGTTATGCTTTTCAAGTAAAAACTACCTGTAGGGAGCAGTTCACCTGGAAAATATCACATTCCCTCCTTCTCCTTCCTCCTTGAACTGGTTTAGGAAAGAAAGCCTGAGATGTGATATTTCCATGTTTTCCTCATGCACCTGTTTATTGTGATCTTTTTCACAATGTGAAAGAGTTTTTCTTGGAGTTCAACCAGCTGCGCTCATTGTTCCATGGGACTCAGTTCTTATATGAAAAAGATAAACACCAACCATGATAAGGAAAAGCTAGTGGAACTGAAAGCCATGGGTGTGGCACTAGACTGTGTTTTCAGTAGTGAAAGATATTATAATCAGAATAGTATTTTGCTATGAAACTTTACAATTATAGTAAGTAATTATTCTGCCTACTTCTGTCTCCTATCTAGTGTTTTATAAAAATAGTACTCATTTTTAATGCATTATTTTAGGAGTTCCTCATATTTCTTCAAGCTTCTTCTATATACTGCATTTATATAAGAGGTAAAATACCAAAAAGTGTTTTAGTTTTTTCTGGAAGGGAGTCAAAGGTTATAGTTAATACACAGGAACGTTTGCTCTTCTCACCCCATCACAGTCATTCCATATATCACTAGTGACTTTTGGCACATTTTTCTTGAAACGGAAAAATGCATGGTGTACGATTGATTTCCAATTCTTTCAGATGATACAGTGACAAATAAGAAGCCAGAGCAGTTTAGTCTGAGGTGTCTGTTAAATATCACAAGATCTAACTTGTTAGAGAATCAGCCCATTCCCACTCTAATACCTGGATTTATCTTCACACAGTTTGCATGAATAGCAAACAACATGTAAATGTTGTTCGTAAATGTGCATTAGCAATTAATAAATGAAGATCCTCTGCATTTTCAATATCACAGCAAAGCAATATTGTACTGGAATTTTCATTATTATTCATACGCTATATTCTTTACATTTGATAAAGCAGAACTTGGTTCAAATTTCCAAGTAGGACTTGCTGGGAAGATTATGGTACAATAAAAGAATTATTCAATGTTTTCAATGTTTTCTAATGTCTTCTCATTTCTTAAGAAACTTTGAATAACAGCATTTCAGTTAATATGCATTTTACTGTTTATAAGTAACAGTTTTGCTCAATAATATATATGTAAGATCTCTTCTCCAGGCTTAACAGACCAAGCGACCTGAGCCACTCCTCATACTTCTTCTCAAGGCTCTTTACATCTTTGTTGCCCTCCTTTGGATGTTCTCTAATAGCTTAATATCTTTCTTATATTGTGGTGACCTAAACTGCACACAATACTCAAGGTGAGGCTGCCTCAGTGCAGAGCATTTTTTTACCTAGACTTAAGTGAATCTTTGACAGTATTTCCCACAGCATTCTCCTGAGGAAACACACTGCTCATGGGCAAAATGTTTTCCTGGCTAAAAAACTGGTTGGTGAGCAAGGCAAAGGAGTGGTGGTTAATGGAGTTACATCCATTTGGTGGTCAGTCAGAAGTGGTGTTCCCCAGGGCTCAGTACTAGGGTCAGCCATGTTTAATAACTTTACCAGTGACCCGGATGAGGGCATCAAGTTTCACTTCTGTCAGTTTGCAGACAATACCAAACTGGGTGGAAGTGATGATCTGCTGGAGGGTAGGAAGGCTCTGCAGAGGGATCTGGACAGGCTGGATCATGGGCCAAGGCCAGTGGTTGTGCCAGGGGAGATTAAGATGGAACAATATGAAGCACTTCTTCACCAAGAGGGCTGTCAAACACTGGAACATGCTTCTGAGAGTGGTTGCCAATGCCCTGAGCCTGTCAATATTCAAGAGGTTTTTGGGCAATTCCCTTAGTAATGTGCTTTAACTTCTAGTCAGTCCTGAACTGGTCAAGGATTCGTACTTGATGATAATAATAAATCCCTTCCGAAACGGAAATTTTTTCTATTCTATTCTATTCTATTCTATTCTATTCTATTCTATTCTATTCTATTCTATTCTATTCTATTCTACTCTAGAGAGAAGCTGAACTTCTTGTGTCTTGTTTGCTAGCCATTTTCAGAAAATACTTCATGTTTCTTGACACCATTGCTGGAATATTCTAGTTTATGTTTTTCATCTTTTGCTGAGATGCAGACACTAGACTGCCACTCAGTGACCACTGTTGTACATTTGGTCTCATAGTACCTAACCGGTTCTACAATTTGGTTTCCAGAGTTCTTCAAAGATTTTGGTTTTGAGGGTTTTTTTATGCTTCACTTGCATTTCTCTTGTATGTTGTCTCCTGATTTAACTATTGTCTATTGTCTTGTGCACAAAATTACTAATGTATGTTCTCCGTGCTCACATTCTTAATTTTTGGGCAAATTTACTGAACACTTCAAAACAAAGAGTGGAAGTCTGTTTGAATAGGGTAATTCAGCTCATTTTAATTTAAATATTTAATTACCTATCTATGACATTAACATCAATATTAGGACGATATTAACATTGTCGTCTACAATGTGAAAAATACTTTTTTGTTTTCACATAAAATTTCAGTATCTTTTTGGTTTTGATCACTGCCTCTTGACCTGTCACTAGGCAGCACTGAGCAGAGTTTGTTTCACTATTCTTTTCTCAGCCCCTCTATGATGTGTGGTGAGATTTGCCTGAGTCTTGACTTCACTAGGCTAAACTTTCCAATCTTTCTCAGCCTCTCTTCATACATCATGTATTCCAGTATCTTAATTATCTTTTTGTCCCTTCACTGGACTTTTTCCAGTATGTTCTGGGAGCCCAGCAGTGGACAGAACACTTAGGTGTGTCTTTCCAGGGTGGAAAGAACAGGAGGAATCATCTCCCTTGAGTTGTAGGCAATGCTCTTTCTAGTGCAGGACAAGGGGTGTGCTTTGCCCCAGAGGCATGTTTCTGGCTCGTGTTCAACTTAGTATTCACCTGAGCACTCCTGGCCTCCAAAGAGCTGCTTACCAGTTCATCAGCCCCTGACCTGATGTCTGGAGTTATTGTTCCCCTCGGCCAGGGTTTGACATTTAGTCTTTAGCTGAGCTTTACAGGTTACTCAGGGACTATTTCTCCAGTCTGTCCAGGTGTCTCTGAATGACACACCCATCTGGTTTATCAGCCACTCCTCCCATTTTGCTATCTTTTGCAAACCTGATGAAAGTACAGTCTGTCCCATAGGACAGGTCATTAATGAAGATGTTATACATCCCTCTATTTGGTAAAAAGAGTGATTATCTCAAAACAAAAGGGGTGGGAAACCTGTTTGAGTAGAGCACTTTAAGATTAATGAGTTTATTTCTTATTTTATTTGATTTAGATGTTAGAGTGCACATCTAGAATAATAACTTTACTGTAAATTCAGGCTGGTTAATTATCTGATGGTGTGCATGCAAAAATGCTATCACACCTCAAATGGTACTATTCTGTTCTGACAGCTAAAAGATTAATAATTATCTTTGCTATCTAGTATGAATGAGTATTCTCCTGAAAGATATACTCAGATAGAAATAGATTTTTTCCCAAAACATGTAGCCTCATGGAAAAATATTAAAAACTAGAGTTAGGATGGTAAATACAGTATTTTATGAATCAAACCGAAAACAAAGAGACTAAGCAATTATATCCCAGTATATACCAGTAATATCATCTTTTAAGGTTGTAGAAATTACTATCATACTGAAAAAGCAAGAACATTTCATAAAGCTAAACATAGAATAAACCTAGAAATACTTACAAACGTGAAAACTGGTAGGTAAACTTTGCTCTCCTTACGAAGATGAAAACCATTAAATTTAAAATAATATGTCCTTTTAGGTGTTAAATGCACAAACATTATTTTTTCCCTCTCTCCATATATCTGGGGTCAAGAAAGATCAGAATTGTCCAAAGCACAAATGCTTGTTCTGGGAGTATTTCCAAGCAAGATGACACCAGAATTACTGTATATCTTACAAGTGGATTTTCTTTGTTTTTCACTTGAACTTGCCTTTCCTATTTTGCCAGCTAAAAGTCTTCTCAATAGACAAAGAAAATTAAGCTAAGTTTTACCCACCACCCAAAATCATACAAAATTTTTGGTCATGGGCTGAGTTTCCTCTGTTGTGAGTATTGACTTATTTACTCAATTTATTTATATTATTATATTAATAGTAAATATGATTAACTATGTCAGGCTTTTTATCCTACTGAAAATAAAAGAAAACTTGTTTCTGCTCTATTATTGTAATAGGGAAGCAATATAATCACACTCTCGATCTTTAATTTATCATTGTAACATCATCACATGAAGTACATGTATGTTTAATGTGCAAGGGCAGTCTTCTAGTATAGAGAAATTAAAACTATTATCTCTGCAATGGCACTGTCAGAACCTGCACCCAGACTCCTGGGAAGGTGGCAGAGCCTATGCCGACCATCTTTTATATACACGGTCTCAAAGAAAGGGGACGGAAAAGAGCATCTCTCAGAAAAAGATTTGGAAGCTGTCATCCTGAATGATGAATCACAATGCTGTTAGTAGAGAAAAATCTCTCCCACCATCAGCTTGGCAGTGATGCTGAAACAAATCTAGCCCAATATTAATCTTTAATGTGTAACTCCTACATGAAATTCCCTTCTCAATAATTTCAATGGAAATTAGTAACTCCAGAAACATCAGATTTAGGGTTTTTTTAGGTCACCAGGCCTCTGTCATTTTCCTGCATACATGTGTTGGAGTGCACTTGTATTCTTGTTTTGAGTTGAGGAGGCACACTATGGTTTGAGAAAATGACATCTCATTAAAAATAAGATATACTTCACTCCTCAGTAGTCTGATAACTTCCCTGTCATTTCACAGCTCTTCCTCTGAGCTCTATATGGTGATTATGCTGTTCCAAAATGACTGTCAACAGGGGAAAGGAGTAAGTATTTTGGGATTTGAGCTACCAGCCTTTCTGTTTGAACTTAAATCTGTTGGCAAGGCAACTGGAGGAAAGTTGGAAATTATTTTTTAAAGAAAACAACAATGATAAGATGGTGGCATATATTTTAATCACATTCATTTTGTTTGTGGCACATTGAAAATGCAAAAGTAATCGCTGCTATAATAGCCTTCCTCATGCTTCAAACCAGCAAACTTGTACAACTCAAATGTCCCCATAATTCTTTTTTATCCTTTCCAGCTCTGAGAGGCAGCTTCCCTTAGTCCTTGGCCTGGGGGTCTGTCAGCAGCAGTTCAGAGCCTACAAATCAGAAAGTTAAAAAATGGCAGTATTTAAACTGTTGGCCAATTGGTCTGTGAGGTTAACATTCCAATAAAAAGGGAAAATTTTCTCCTTGTCTTTATGTTACACAGTTTAATTCTAGATTTTTTTTGTACTTTGTAAACACTCTCACCTCATAATTCATCTAATGGTCACTAAATGGTTACTGTCAACTGTTAAATCACAGATATGCTGATGATTTGCTCTATACACATCTCAGTTTCTATCTCAAAAACAAAAAGGGCTAATTTGATATAAAGAAATAATATTCTTCAGCTAAAAAGCTGAAGCGGATTTTTTTATATTTTATAATTTCTTATGTTTAGAGATGCAACTTTGTTTTATCCTTGTTTTCAGTTTCATTCTCAGCACTTATTCCATTCCTGTTTTGGCTCAAGAAACACAATGCAAATGGTTAGACGAATGGGTCCCCTCTTTCTCATGGATTTCAAAAAATTCAGGAAAAATAAGAATGAAAATTTTGCTATTAATTCTTGCATATAGCATCCCAGAGACTGATAGTTTCCACACCCCTGAGGGAAATGGCTTTTTTATGAGGCTGAAAATACTGAAATTATCTTTGTGAAGATTGCTGTAAACTGACGTACATCTTTGAAGATTAAAATAACATCTTCGAATTTCCCCAAGAAACTGAAGGGGAATAAATAAAGGACACAGGCCATATTCTTGGAAGTAAATTTGATATCTGATAATAGGAAAGGAAATTACTTAAGATACCGATATTTGAGATTATCTCATTTTGATCACTGTCAAGGCAAAAAGACTGAAGAATAATATGTATTAGCACCAGAAATACGAAATCAGCCAATGGTGGATAGGGAAAAAAGCCAAAACCAACACAATACATTTTCCTTTACAAGGAAGTACTATTTGCTGTCCTGGAATTTTGACTTCTTCCTTAGAGCTTTTTCTAATATTTCTCTCATTGTCATGGCTTTCTATATTTTCTCACCAAATTAAACTAAAGGGATCCTCCTAATAGGAGCAACATGAGAAAATTTGGAAATATGATAGATAAGCTTCACTGACGTAATTAATAAAAATGAAGGATTTTCTTCATTTAATTTCACTGATCAGTTAAGACAGAGATATAAATTACATGTATCTACCTTCATGTTTCATTAAGTTTAAATTATAGAACAGAATGCCGGTCTGCCTTTTGTGTATAAGGGGAGATCATTGAATATTTTATGCTTTAATTTTTCCTGATCTCCCATAACATCTTTATAGCTACCTTGGTGAAATACAGATTGGAAGGGGAAATAAGAGTGGCTGGAAAATTAGCAGGCCAAAATCATCATGATGAACCCAACTGGAGAACAATTCGTAGTGTTGTATCTGAAGGTTTGATTCGAAAAGCAAATACTGCTTAATGTCTTCATCAGTTACATGAATCATAGTGCCCTTTCAACAAATTCAAGGTGGCAGAGTGCACTGAGTAGTCAATGCATAGACATATTCATGCTAATCAGAAGCAGAGGAAAGCCTAAAGAAACAAGGAGAGAGGAGCTTCATGACTCTCATCAAAACTGAACACAAAATCTGGACCCTGGGCTGGACAAAGACCTATAGTACAACTCAGAGTGTCTGTTTCTTCCAGTATTGCTGCCTTCAATTGGAAGTATAAAAGAGAATATAACCTGTGATCAAAATTCCCTTATAGCCATTCCAAGGCCCTGATGTCCTCTTTGACCATCCTCAGATTATGAGTGGCCACTTCATTGCCCCCTACATGGAAAATCACTAAAAGGAAGTAGTCTGAGGGCTACACCAGGCTAGTAGGTTTCCTGGTGATGTTTTTAGCCCAGGCCCCAGGAAGGAAGCGTACCTCCCTAGAGGGTGGGACTGATTGGATTGCTTTGCTTGTACATGCACTTTTTGCTTTACCAATTAAACTGTCCTCAATCCACATGCTTTCTCTCTTCTAACCTTTCAGTTGCCTTCTCTATCCCACTGTGGGTGAGGGAGCGAGTAGGTGTATGGGGTTTAGCTGCCAACTGTGCTTAATCTGCAGCAGTGTATAAACTTTTGATGATTCTATGATCAACAAAGCTTCTGCACTTTTAAGGTCTGTATCATTTTATGAAATTAAAAATTTTTTAAAATATTAGAAGTTGTTTTGATTTATCTTTTATTTAGACCAAAAAATAAGTTTCATGTAATTTATAGACTTTTCAAATTCTGAACTATAATTTTTCTTTCAGAGTCTACCTTTTCACATTTGGAAACTTGTGTATGTTTCTAATGCTCTGCTAAAGTTTCTGCTCTAACAAGTTTCCCAGTAGATTAATTTTCAATTTTGTGAAATGTGCCCAATGCTTCAAATAAACTGCAGTTTTCATACATTACCATTAAGTTCATTCTCGGATGCTCATAGTGTAATTCAGGCTGATGGGCACCCGGTGATGTCTCCAGCCCCAGCCTGTGCCCCTGCACAGAGTAGGCTCAGATGTGAGGTCAGATTAGATTTTTCAAGGCTTCACCCTTCTTCCTGCTTTGACAGGAAACCTCCCAAGCAAGACATGATTCAAACTCTCTGGCCCTTGGCTCCATGGCTGGGCTCTCCACATAGGAAAAAGACTTCTGCTTATCTCCCTCCAGTCTAAATGTCTCATGTTTCAGCTTGTAGTACTGCCTCTTGCCCTCCCACTATGCACCACTGTGAAGAGCTCACCTATGTTTCCTCCATCCCTCCTTTTGGTGCTGGGGATGCTGGTGGATGTATCCAAAGCCTTCCCTTCTCCCAGCAGAACACATGCCAGCACTGCAACCTTTCCTCACAGGGAGGTGGCCCTTCCTGGTGGTTTCTGCTAATTTAATTCTGGTTCATCTCGGCCCAGAACTGGACACCATATCTAGACATGACATAGCAAGTGCTGTTTTTAGGGCTTGGCTGAACTTCACAGATTTCACTTGTGGCCCCTTACTTCTAGCTACCCAGGTCCACAGAAGGCAGACTGGCCTTCTAGTTTTCCCCTTGATGAGGGGAAACTCCAGAAGAGTGCTCACTGTTCTCTCCTTCGGGTCACTGAGAGAGATGTTCTGTAGGGAAAGTCGCAGAATGGACCCTGTACTACAGCACTGGTTGCCAGCCTCCAGGGAGACTACAGCCCAGTTAAACATGGTCCTGTGAACCCTACTATCCAACTGGCTATTTACTAGTAGTTTTCACATCCCACCTCTCATCTCCTAATGTGGAAAGAGAAGCATTTCAGGAGACAGTGTCATAAACATTGCTATATTCAAGGTAAATGCCATCTGTGTCCACAGATCCTGTAATTTTACCACCAGGTGCAGTCAGGTAAAAAATCCATGTAGGCTGTTTCCATCACTTCCTTCCTTTGTCCTGAGAAGTGATCCCATGGGACTAACTCTATGATTCTTCTTGGCACCAAAATGAAGCCAGATCATATGTGTAGTTTCTGCAATTATTCCTTTTGAAATTCATAGATGCATGCAACATTTTCTTTCCTGCAGGGGTTGAAGATTTCCCCTAGTCTCTCTGACTTGGGAACAAGCACTTTTGCTGTAGTTATTTGAAGACGGTTTTGTCCTCTTTGCTGCCCTGATGCATGGCCCGGAGTGCACTCCTGCTGCAATATCATGCTTAGTGGCCTATCCTCTGTCCCTGAAGCACAGTCTCTCATCCTGTCTTTTGTAAATCCCACAGGTGAGTTTTGCACACCCAAGGTGCTCCTTCACATACTGCAACACTGATACAGTGTTGCAGCTGCACGAGGAGCTCTAGTCCGTCCCATTTGCCTCCAGGCTTTGTCCTGTTTCCTCACTCCTGAGGTGTTCCTTGTTCCTGCCATCCTGCACTCTTCTCCATGCAACCCACCTGGATTTTCTCCCTGGACTGTGGGTCACAGTCTTCCTCCCTGGTCTCAGTAGTTTGTCATACTTTTCATTAATTAAGCCATTCCCTTGACAATTGTGCTCTTAACACATTTTATTGGGTGTACCCAATCTTCCCTTTTCTGTCCTTGATTCTCAACATGGGTCCCCTTGTTGTGAAACCTGCATCCCTGTCATCAGCATCTGCCATGAAAGCAACTAATGACCCCCACGATGCGTGCACTGCTCCCCAAACCCTTTCGTCCTCTTTTGCAGAGCAGTGGGGACAATATCCCCTTTTATATCCTGTAGCATAAATCTGGTTCCGCTTGCAGCATCAGGTTGTGTTGATGTGCAGGACCTCCCTGACTCCAGCAAAAAGGTTCCTCCCAGAAGCAGAGCTGGGAGACTGCTGCATGAACAGGTGCCTGACTGGATGCACGTGGCAGCCACACAGCAGGAACCATCTGGTGGAAACAGCTTCTTGTCTCTACATTAAATAAAATAATGATGTATGCAGTACAGAGTCACTGCTGTCTACATAAAACACCTCCTACTATGAAATCTAGCCAGCTCCCAAGTCTGGATACTTAAGCAGTAATTATTTTTGCTTATTGCTAAAAAAATCCTGTAAAGTTCAGATGTAATGGAAGTGACTCACAGAATAGACTACCTGTGCTCTAGCTCTTACTAGTAAATTTTCAGATAGACTGAAGAATGACCAAAAATTTGTCTAATCTCTTCTGCATACAGTATAAACAATATAAAATGTTCAAAGTACCAGAACTTGAAACATTTCACAAAGAAATAGGAACCTTACATTTAGATTTTCTCTTTATTTTTAGAGACAGAATCTTCTTTTTTCCATCCAAATTGCTTTCACTGGAGGAAAAAGTTGTAGGAAAGAACTGTTTACAGTAAATTACTATCCTAAAGTGGATGGCAAATATTTTGAAAAGGAAATAATGTCTATTTCCCCCTGAAAGTTTCATGGTACTTTTTTACTTTTATAGAATTGATTTATGAAATGCTTTGTGTAGTTGTGTGAAATTACAAATAATTAAAATAAATAAACCAAACCACAAATAATTAAAACAGGGGAAAATGTAACTATAAAACTAGTCCTTTGGAATGGAAAAAATATTGCACACCAAACACATTCTAAGGTTTAACAACTGATTGTCTGGTATAGCTTGAATTTTTGTATTTACAGTCACCACAAATATAATTATAATTTTGCATTTTACTTGTAGTGATAGTAACCAAAACTGCACTTGAATGTCCTTTTTTTATAACACAGAAGTATACTTTATGTTTTCAATTACCTTCTGTAACTTTGAAGATAGAGTGTTTTTCTTTTATAAGCATAGAGGAAAAAAAATAACCCACTGTGAGAAACAGAGATTTTAAAATTTGTTAATAGAACATGATGCACTACACTACTCTACCCAACATATAAATAGGATGAAGCACTGAAGAACTTTCTTTGGAATGCTTCTGTTGTCATATATTCCCAACTTGCTTGTTTTGTACAAATAGACACACAGACTCACACAGGCACACAAGTATGTCTGTATATCTATATATCTATATCTATATAGATATATCTTTATATCTTATCTCACAGAAACACAGAATTTTGGGGCTTGGAAGAGACCTCTGGTGGTCATCACGGTTTTAGATATCTCCAGAAAGGGAAAGGGAGTCTCCCCAGACTCTCTGGTCAGTCTGTTTCAGTGTTCTGTCACCTGTACAGTAAATAAGTTTTCTTGCTATTCAGGTAGATTTCCTGTGTTTCAGTTTGTGCCAATTGCCTGTTGTTCTATCACTGGCCACCACTGAAGACAGACTGGTCCCACCCTCTTGACACCTGACCCAGTATTTTTGTATGCATGGATGAGGTCTCCTCTCACACATCACTTCTTAGGTCTGAACAGGCCTGGCTCCCTCAGCCTTTCCTCGCAAGAGAGATGCTCCAGTCCCATAATCATCTTTGTACACCTCCACTGGACCTACTCCAGTAGTTACTTGTCTTTCTTATTCTGAGGAGCCCAGAACTGGACACGGCACTCCAGATGTGGCCTCAGCAGGGCTGAGTAGAGAGACAGGATTACCTTCCTCGATCTGTTGGTCACACTCTTCCTGATGCACCCCAGGACACCTTTGGCCTTCTTGGCCACCAGGGCACTGTGCTGACTCATGCACAGCTTGTCCACCAGGGCCCCCAGGTCCTTCTCCACAGAGCTGCTTTCCTTTCTCTCTGTATAGAGTGGAACAAGGGACCTAACCACATTTTTTCACTAGTTGAGCCAGG
>VZRQ01002121.1:0-27818 GCA_013397975.1 Machaerirhynchus nigripectus
GGGATGTTATGGGGCACAGTGTCAAAGGCATTACAGAGTCCACATAAATGACATCTGTAGCCCCTCCCTCGTCCATTGATGGAGTCGCTCCATCAGAGAAGGCCACTGGGTTGGTCAGGCAGGACTTGCCCCTGGTGAAGCCATGCTGGCTGTCTTCAATCACCTCCGTGTCCTTCATGTGCCTTAGCACAGCTTCTGGGATTATCTGTTCCATGATCTTCCCAGGCACATAGGTGAGGCTGACAGTACTCCCAATGGCTTATTCCTGGTATTTCCATTTGTTTTTAAGATTTAGTGACAAAATGCCACATTTTGGTTCACCAACCTAGAACTGGGAGTGACTACTGAGAAAATGTAGAAGCTGTGTTAATGAAAGTGTTCTCCAACATAAAAAGTCAGAAGAGAAAGCAGAGGGGCTATTTCTTGGCTTTGACAGCTTCTTTAAGCCCACTTGAGCACCAGGAAGAAGAGGTAGAGAGACTGATCTAAACACATCTCCTAGATGAAATTTGACTGGATTTTATCAATATTTTCACATCAGTAAGCTGTATTGCTTCCAGTAGAACAAAGCAACTTCCCTTAAATATATGGTACTGTCAACATTTAAATGTTATGGATCAGAGATGTGCTACATCACTCTAGGATACATCATGACCACCTGTCAACTTCAGTTTTTCTCGTTAGCAGTTATCTACAGTTAAAATCAGTTAAAAATAGTGGAGCCCCACTGCTACTATTCTCTGCAAATTCCTGGCTGAGGTATCTGGACATTATTCTCAGCCTGTGCTGCTATTGAATAGCACTGTGGTGCAGACATTATACACATCCCTGCATCAACCGCAAAAGGGCTTAGAGATCTACAGCCACAGATCTTTCAATAAAAGCTGCTTTCTCCCTACTTCCTCCACTATCTCAAGCACTTTTGTCACATATAACAAAAAAAAATAACTTTATATTTTGTAATAAATATACCTAAAAATCATGGCTTTTCAAGAGCCCTAATGTATGACACCCGTGTTTCTTTTTTTTTATCCCAGCAAATATTTTCAAATGGAAATGTGTGTGATCTGATTCTATATTTTTTCCTAATAAAAACAGGTGGTAAGCACAGATTTTTTAGGTGCCAAATGCTGGCTTTACTAAAGGGCTGCTAGCACCCCGTGCACTGTCTCCAACAAATACTGTTCAATGGACAAGTCACAGATTCAGTGAAAATAAACTGCAAAGGAAAGTATAAAGGATATGAAAAGTTACAACATTAACGATCATAATCCATTAAAGAAAAATGCTTTTGGAACTTTAAGCATATGGTTCCTGTGAATATCTTTTCTTGAATGTAAATCTTTTGTTTTTCCACTTCTGTTGAAAAACAGAGCTGGAGAACACTAAACGTCAAGTTTCTAAGACAACAGTGTTGCCTGACCATGAACCTAGACTGAAAACAAATGCTTCTATAAAATTATATTTCCATAGGCTCTACAGAGTAAATAGGTTGATCCACTGACCTTTCTGCAATGCTTTAACTATATATTTGATGTTTATGATTTTATTTTTCCAGTTCATTGTAACCCAAAATAAACAGAACATTAAGAAATGAAAGATGAAGTGTACCCTTTAGAGTAGCAAAGAGCCTCAGTACTAATCATTATTGCAGCAGAAATGTGAGATAAATGCGAATTGGTGTAAAGGATAGAGCAGTCTACAGAGATCTAACAAATCAGTAAACCAAATTAAAGCTGTTAACTATATATTGATGAACTGGTTTGTCAGTTATTGTGGAAGCATTGTGGATGAAGAATCACTGAATAAGTTGCTATATCTGAGAATTGGAAAATGAAGCTTGTGGATTTTTATTGCCAGTGATACAAATTTAGTGGCTTACAACGGATAAGTTTTACTGCTTTTTCTTTATAATTTCTTTAGTGGCAAAGTCCATAGCTCAGGCTGATCCATTTTAATGAATGGATTCTGCATGACTACAAAGAACCCTAATTTTTATTTAGACTGATGGCCTGAGCATTACTCATTATACTTGTTTGTTCAGTGTGGCTTTGTTTTTCACATCGTCTGAATTACCATTCACTTAACATTGCTGCTGGAGTCAATCTGCTGCGTCTGACAGGTTGCAGATCCATTTGAAATTATTATCCACCCATTTATAGCTTTACTATTTTCCTCTGAACTCTTGGGGGGTGGGGGGACAGGAAGAGAGATTTGGGAGGGGGAGAGAAAGAGAGATCATATTTTCAGGTCAGCTGTTTTAGTCTGAATAAAGTTGGAGACTAAGAGATTTGGATCAATATGACCCTACTAGAATATCAGTACTGATTCTTTTCTTGTTTACATTGACAAAAGCAAAAAAGACTGGCAAAACTGGCAAGAGAAAATCCTGGAAACCTTAACTTTATAAAGGACTTTAGAATATTTCTAGGGAAGTGAAAGGACAGGGATTGACCTAAGGAAGCAGTGGAGGCCAGGCACAACATCACCCATAAGAAAGCGTACTGGCAAAGATTCTCTATTATATCACTACATGTGCAGCCTTTCTGGTTTGAAGCTTAGGGATTCTTAGTAGGGATGTGGGTCACACAAAACAGAACTACATGCACACCACAGCTTTTTGAGAAATTATACAGAGAGGTCTCTCCAGTTTTAAATGTCTGTGCAATTCTATGGTGGAGATTTACCAGCACAACAGAAATTGGGAAAATTATGCAGTTGTCAGGCTTTGGCTTGGAAGTCATTAAAGAATTATTAGAAAAAGTTACTATGAAAAAGCTGTTCTTATCTGTACCCAAGGTTTCAATAGGAAAAGTAAGATAATATAAAAGATGTATTTTCTGCAGAACTTGAAAATGGGCTCTTTTGAATTTAAATTCCAAACACATGCCATGGAAGTTGCTTTCATGGACTCTAGTGATGACAGATTAAAGTAAGATGTAGGGAAATGAACAATAGGCAGTGAATCCTTTCATAGTGTAATAAGCAACAGTAAAATTAGATTAATTAATTTTGTCATCTATAAAGACTCTGCAAAGAGCGCTATGTATTTTCATAACAATATAAACAGGCATAATTGGATACTTACATCCAAATTCACCAATCAGCTTAGCCATACTCTCATTAGTTCCAGACACATGAGTAATGTCCAAAATTATCACACTGTCAGAATCTAAGAAGAGTTAATTATGGTTAGGATTAATAGCCTGTGAGAGCAACAGTATGTGTATGTGTTCCTGTAAGTCCTGTTGTATTATAGAATGGATTGAAATAGGCAAAAGAAAGCTAGAATTGAGAATTTCTGAGGAAATCAAAATCTAATCAGAAATAACAGAAATTAGAAATCAACTTGAAAGTGTAGAACATAGTCCTTCGATGCTCAGGGATAAAGGTATCAAGGTAAGATCATCAGAGACATGCAAAGGTGAGATAACTTAAATCACTCGGAGTATAAACAACTAGATAGTTCTTTTTTGTAAGAAAACATATGAGTCAACTTGCAAAGGGACATTGCATTTCATATACCAAGCCTTTTGATGGAGAACAAAATTGTGAGGAAATCCAAAACCCCGTCTCACTAAGGATACAAAAGCAGGTGTTGAAAATTTCTTTCAGGGAATTATTAAAAGAGGGAGAAATAAATAGAATCAAACAAAATCTTTTAAACAAATTACTTCCATAATATAGAGCTTCAGAAAAATTTTCTGGGGTCACAGTAGGAGGAAGTCCTACAACCTCTTTTGAGAAAAGGGGGGAAAAGTGAAATGTAACTATTGTAACATGTCCCATCTCATTATATTCTACAGAGTTTCAACCTTACACTTTTTAAAGAAACTTCTTGTCTAGCTAGTTTGGGAAAGTATCAGTTAAATTCCCCACAGACAGCCAACCTGGGATCAAGTGTTTTCAGTTCCACAAGTACCTGGTAGAAGATGTGAAGCTATGTAAAACATATTTTCTCAAAACTTTAAAAAAAAAGCTTATCTTTACAGATTGTAAAACTGTCTCCAGGTTGAAATGACAAAATTTAAGAGCACAGTAAAATTAGTAGGAACAACTGTATGTCAATATAGAAAAAAAATCTCTTCCACTTCCTCTTAAAGTAATTTTGGATTAAGCGCATTATCTGTGCTTTTCTTAGTATGCCCTCACAGAGAAATGTAAGACTATTGATATCAGCTTGTTAAGCAGTTTAAATTCTAAAACATCTTGTTTTCTGGTAACAATTTGATATGAGAACAAACAAACTAATGGATATAAATCATTTTTTACTTACTTTGAAAGTAAAAGTTACTTTCCATGAAGATTATTTTTTATCTGCAACACCTGAGAAAATATAACTTCAGTTATAAAAAACTTTGCTTTATGCTGGCAAGAGAAAGAGGAAGTAAATAAAAGGTAAGAAAAGCTCCTGAAACAGTTATGAAAATGACATATTAAGAAGAATTTTGTAATAAGGAAAGAATTATAGGTGGAGAAGAAAGGCATATTATAAATACAGACAAGAGAATTTAAGTGGGAGAGGTATGTACTTAAAACACTAGACTGATAGGAGAAACACACATTGTAGATGTGGTGGTTAGAGACGTGGTTTAGTGGTGGACCGGCAGTGTTAGGTTAATGGTTGGGCCTGATGATCTTGGAAGTCTTTTCCAACTTTAATGATTCTCTAATTCTGTGATTTTATACAAAACACGGCCTAATAGCTCTGAATATGCACTAGTGTAAACAACAGTGAAAATCGTATTACAATAAATTAAGGCAAGTTAGCCATGGTATTTTCTGTTAATATTACCAACCTGAATCAGGTACAGTGTGACAGACCATCCTCCAGGTAGACAGGTTACACTTGCATCAACACATCTCCCTGGCCATTGAAACAAAATACTTTCACCGAAAAATACTAAAAGTAAACTAACAATAATATATTCATGTCAAAAAAGTTACTGTAACCAAGTCAAGAATCTTTATAAGGGTCTTTCTTTTTAAGTAGCATTATCATTTTTAGACAGATGTTACAGCATGTCGGCAAGGAAATAATGTACACTTCAAAGAAGCCATTTCTGTGTCACGTGAACTACTAGTGACTCTAAAATAACTTAGTGTGCAGAGTACTGATTGCAGAATACCAGAAGCCTTGGAAGCATGAAGCATAAGCACAGGTTGAAACCTGAGGGCCTAAGACTACGAGCACAGATGGTCACGTCTTGATCAATCTGAGTGCAACCTGGGCAGGGACTAGATTTAGAGCAGAACAGAAGTAATGTTCATGGCTCAGTTGTGCTCATGAAGTCATTAGTAGGTTCTCAGAAGGGTGTATAACCTGAACATTACGGAGAGAAAACAGGAATCTCCAGCTCAAGGAAACTATATGGATTACAGGATGGTGAGGGAAAACAGGAACTTTCTTTTAAATTCTTTGTCCCTGACTGTCCAGGGATCACATGACCTAGTCACACCTAAAACTGCGTCTCAGACTATGAAAACTATCCATGACTGATCATCTGCAACAAAACCTACTGCTAGTGCTGGCTCCAAACTGTATAATCAGATATCCAGAGCAGATCTCTCTGCTAACCTGTACTGTACTGTACTGTACCTAAAAAAGCATTGTCTTACTATTACTGAAGGGAAAGGCATTTTCACTTTTGGTCTAAGGTCTTGCTTGTATTTGACCTGTCTGGTCATTCACTTTTGAGGACTGGCTGTTAAACACAGGTGCAACAGTAAGGTGGTAATTTTCCTTTTCCATTTTTGAGATGCTAGATTTCAGTGCTCTGATAATTTGAAGGTATTGAAGACTGAAAAGTCCAGCCTGTTATTTCACTGGAAATAAGTAATTACTGTCTGATGCTGTTTGGTAAAAATCATATTAAGACAACATAGGAGTAGTTTCCTACTCTAATGTTGAAGTACCCATTGTATTAGAAGCTCAACTGTACCTTCTCCTTAAAACTCTCCTTAAAAAGATTATTTCTGCTTCAGATACTGCCTCCTTGAACTGTGACAGCAAAATTCATTTTGCCAACATTTAAGGTTATTTGGAAAAGCTATTTTTGGTACTGAGAGCTCAAGAAAAGGTGCTGCCCATCTTGTTCAAAATTTCCTCCGAAACTCTTTTAACCTGGTCTATCTCAAAAGCAGCTTATCTTGGTCACTGGAAAAGGTTATTTGAAATACGTGTTGATGTTTAGCATATAGGGCATTCTTCAGAGGAAAGAAAGTTTGTGTAAGAAGTTACTAAGTAGTAAACCATAAATGTCAGTTATCAGACCCCAGTATAGCAGATCAGTATTTGAACTTCCAAGCTCAAGCAGAAAAGCAACATGTCAGAGCAATGCCTCAGCTCTCACTGTGAGCTATGTGTAATCCCTCTGGCATGTTAAAAAGCTGATTTATTTGATTACCTAGATTACATACATGTTTTGTACCAGGAGATGATCGTTCATTCATGTACCATTAAGTAATGTACTTAGACCCCGCAGGAAAGAATCCCTTAAAATTTATTGGAGCTAAAACTATAAAGAAATAGAGGATAGTAGAGACAATCCTAAGTGCATTCACATGCTGGAAACCCTGAGGGGGGCAGCAACGAACAGATGTCCAGCGAGGGCATGGCATGCTGTGCAGATCGCATCCATGCTAAGGCAATCTCATTTTAGTCTTTCGTGCTCTTACAGGATTTTCTTTAGAGAAAAAATTCTAGTTGTCTTTTCTACATCAAACAAAAAGCATCTCACTTGATAACTTGTTGCTGCATAATGGCCAGCACTGGGTGGGAGCGGCCTACAGACCAAGTTCATGCTGTGGCCAAGGGACGTGCAAAGTCCAACTCTGGCTTGGTGTCCATGCTGTACATTTGGCAGAGCACAGCACGGGGCTGCACCTAGGCAGACTCCCTGCGACAGGGATCACCAATTCCTCAATGCACAATGGCCTCCAGCCAGGATCACAGCAACATGAATTACTCATTTTGAATGAAAATAGAAAGGAGGAATAACCTTTTTAGACATGTGGTCTTCACTGACTTGACCAAAAGTAGACAACTATTCTTAGAAAAGTCCAAGTCTAGAAAATCAGTTCCTTGATTTGCATTTTATACGAATATAGCAGAAATAAATTTTTTGCACTTATTTGAACAACAGAGTTGTTTGACATTTAACTTGAGTAAAATGGTATGCTTACAGGTGTGTAAAACACCAAAAAAACAAACAAACAAACAAAAACCTAAAAAACCCCACTTTGCCTTAGAAAGTAAGCTCCAGACTACTTAAATTTTTATCACATTACCATTTTTTATCATGTTACCTTAGTCAAATTGATTCATGCTTAGTTATCTGGACCTAAATAGGAACACAAACTATAGTCTAGGCAGGTACCAGCAGACTATTTCTCATTAATTTTTTCCACTATGATCTGATAATTAAAAAAAATTATTTGTAGAAGCAATTTGACTTCAACTTTATATTTGATGGTTCACATGAAACCTCATACTCAGGGTTTTTTTTGTGATACATTATCTGCTTGGGAAGGTGAGAATTTCATGGTTCTGATCTGATCTTTAGGTCAGAAAATACTGAATAATTTTATATACAGTGGAATAGCTCAAATCATTGACTGAAGAGAGGTCCTCTTTAGCTGTGCAACACTGACATGAAAAGTGTCTTCTCAATTTTCTTGCTGAAACGTATTTGTGGTAGAGAGACTTTATACAGCTCTACAGTTTATGAATTACCGCACTGTTTCCATGGATACTTCTCTTCTCAATACAGGCACGAGTAGTATCATTAAAGTGAAAGTTGAAATTCTCCAACAACATCATAACTAGACGTTTTCATACTCTGACACCCCCATGATTAAATTTGAATAAACTACTTGAAATTGAAAGGAAGTTTCCAGAACGTTAAATTGAAGCAGACAAAAAAAGTATCTTTCTCCCCATCTTCAACCAACTAATTTGCTTTAACTTATGGTCTGTAGCAATCTCTAAGTAATGGTTCTACCTAGGAAAGATGATTCACTAAGGTAGAACTGTGTTATTGCACCCCTGATTTTTTTTATCTACCTGCTAAATGTACTTTGCCTTATTTGGCATTAGTTACGCAACTGCATACACACTGAGCAGCTGAACTGAATATTTCCCTAGTTCAGAATAATTCTTTGCTGCTGCAAAATTTTCCTCATCACTTCTCTCTAAATCTGTCAATGCCAGGAAGGAGTGCAGCCAGCAGACCTTTTAAGAAGAGCATGACACAATGTGCTGATCTCTGACATGGCAGAGCAGTTCTGACTGGTGCCATCCAGGGTGGTCCTTCAAGCTGTTGAGCATATAGATATCTCAGCCTCTCCTCTGTTTTCCTGCTTACTAACAGAAGCTATTCACAAATGAGAAGGATATCCCATGTGTATGGGAAGGAGGTTGGTTTCGTCTTCCAGCTGCCAGTCCTGGACACCCACCCACTCTGAGACTCAGCTAGTTTTTACCTCTTCCAGTGCCCACATCCTGTAGTCCAGGTTTTGCAGCAGCCAGACACATATACACAAACCCTATATTGTCACGGCATCTAAATACTTTTGTTGTCATATGTGAGCTTTCATGGAGGAAAAAGGCTGGAGAACAATAAGGAATTGTGACTGCACATTAGGGCAACAGTGAACTGACCTGAAAAATGTAAAGCATTGCAAATGAAGTGATGGGTGCTTAAGATGATGATTGATAAACTGCTAGATAATAGACTAATGAGAAACATGTATTATATGGCAGTGAATTAGCATGGATCCACATAAGGACACCAGTGATACTGCATAAGGAGGATGTTGGAAAACATTATTTATACAGCATTTGAAGATTTCTTGTGAACTGAATACCAAAGTGCTGCTCTAACACCTATAGCCTAAATATTTCTTTGACTTTTGGCTAAATCAGTTAATAAGTCAATAAAATTATGAATGTTTTATAGCAGGCAACAGCCTTCAGGAAATAAATGGTGCAAGATACAAAGACCTGTCAAGCTTAACTGAGTAAAGATGCTTTGGCAAAACGAACCCATGGGCTCATTTCTTGGAGCTTGGTCTGCTGGAGAGATGGACTTTACCAAATGTTCTTTTGACATTGGTATGTAGTGTTTTCCTTTTATTTGCCATTATTGCTGAATAAAGATGCTAACATATGAAATTCTGTCATCAGCTGCAGTCCCTAGAATACCCAACTATCATTATGAATTTGGGGAGAGACAAGGTCTGTTTAGAGTAATGCACCACATTCCAAAGGGAAATATAGAATACTTTTCAAAGGAAAGCTTGTACAGGATAAAATTTTTGTGTTTTTTAATCAGGAGTTCAACTTTGATATTCTCTCCTTTTGGTTTTCTTTTTGTTTTTTTTTTTTTTTCCCTCTTCCTTATCAAACAAGCTTGATAATGACTCCAAATCTCTTGTTGGACTGTCAGTGATACAAATACTTCTCTTCACTGCTGACTTGATACATCAGCCTCCATTCTGTTTTTTCAAGTCTCTTTAAACTGAAAGTAGACCAGCTGCCTTTTCTCTGAGCATGAGGCAATGTGTTAGGCGCAGTCTTCAGGCACTTAGCCCTGCATATGCTGGGTCAAGCATTCATCAAACTGCCTGGCTATGTTGACTTCCATAGCACCATAATGACCTACCTTAACTACATACATGGTCTCACAGCATCACTGGAGATAATTGTATAAAATTCATTCTCCAGAGGGTTAGCTGAAGGTGTGATACTATTTTTTTTTACTTCTGTTCTTCCAGCAAGCACATGACTGATGTTCTGCCTGACACTGCTGTGACCATAATCTTTAATTCCCAGTGACTAAAACTAACTCCCTCAAACTAACAGAACTTGCTATCTTGGATAATAGAAATGGAAAGACACAACCAAAACATGGCTCCAGCACTCTGGAATAAATGAGATCTATCTGACTCATGCTCAGTATTTGAGAGGTAAGTGTCTTTCCTTGAGAAAGAAATCAATATAAAAAAAATCTAAGGGGGAAAAAACAACAAACAATACCATGCTGTCTAATGCTACTCTTTCCCTTCTCAATAATAAATTAAAATCTAAGTTATTGCTTTAAAAGTACTCCCAGTTCAACCTTCGCAGTATTTCCTGTAACCTTCAACGCAATTTTGAATAGGTTTCTTTCTCTTCTATGCTTTTTTCCCTTGCACTGTTACTTTGTCACTTTCTGAGATCCTCGGTATCCTGTGCAAAGGTTTGATCAAGTATGTGTTGAACATCTGCTCCCTTCCACAAACCAGAGCTGTAGCTGTTCTGTTCTCAGGTGTTTTCAATAGTCCACAACTTATCAGTTATAAATTTGAAGAAAAGCTATTCGACATGTTAGTACAAAAGAAAAGGGACCTGATACACAGCCAGAATCTCTGACATCTTTTTCTCTCTTTCATACTTCTGCTGTTTTCTGAGAGAAAACTAAATCTTTGAAGAAACAAATTTGAAACTAAATAGTGGAAGAAGTAGTTATAGATTAATTTAATATAAAATGCCGTTGGCATTTATTGCTTTCTTAATTTTTTATATAATACCTATGTCACCAATATAATGACTTAGTATCTTGAGTTTGATGTTGATTTCACCTGAGTATCGGGATTGATCTATTGATTTTCACCCAAAGATGTCACATTTCTAGCCAGTGTATCTCTTTGTGTTCATCTGTACATGAGGGCTGTTAAAGGTTTTATTTGTTAAGATTTACAAATATAGAAAACTAGATCTTCTCCTGCACCTTTGGTTGTTTTGGTACTGGCTTTAATAGACTGTCAATGACAAGGCATCAGTCTTTACAGTCAGATGACTGTGAAAAGCTAAGTTTACCTATTCCCCCTTTAAAGAACTGTAAATAGAATGTGATCTAACATAAAATCTAATCTCTCAGTAAATGAAACTGAAAAATAGAGATTGCATTACCTCCTGAAGTGGAGGTAAATGAATAAACAACACTTGACAACCTCACTGGTGGTAGAATTATTCTGCTTCTTACAAAGCATCTTCCTGTCACTGCTAGGATAGCAGTGGACCATGCAATCCTGCCTTTAGGCCAGTCCCATCTGGAGAATCCCCCTTTCAACAGAAACAACCCAGATGCAGCTCTTAAAAACATACCGATTTCAAAATGCCAAAATATTGAATGAGGACTGTGATTTTCCAGGGATCCTGTGTAAGTTTGGATCCTGTGTAGATACGAAATACAATGTAGATTCAAGTGTCCTTTGAGAGTTTAAGAAAATCCCATCCTGCAGACTCGAGGAAGACTTCTAGGAAGCCTTTCAAAAGCTTCACTTGATCACGATAACACTCTCCACATCAGGGTTCATGCAAAATAAGGCACATGTCACTGCCATCTCTCAGAAATTTAAAGGAACAGTAGTTATTAGTAATAATGCTTCCATGATATTAATAATTCAGAAAGGTTGGATTTGCAGTGTTTACTCCAGTTTTGTTGTAATCATGATATCTGTAAATAATAATTAGGCACTGAGCTTAGAACTGAATATTGCATCATCTTTCTTTGTAACTTAACGATGTAATTATATTCTAATATATGTACTATATTCAAATTGTGCTCTACTTTAGATAATACACTTGATAAAGCCATGATCCATGAATACAATCCTTTCCATTAAGCCACCAGTTGTCTTATAAAACAGAGGCTGGAAAGCATCAAGAATTTTAAACTCCAGACATTCCAAACCAAGATTTCTCTCTCTTTTCCAAACTTTATCTTAGAGGTCAGACTTCTGGTTCTACTAAACTGAATGTTTTTCTACTCCTATCAGCAGCATCATTTTTCCAGGCATTATCAATGGCTGCAAGAAAATGTTCCATATATTCTTATTCCTTTAGAATATGATGTTTCCAAGGTAACCATACCCAGGAGATCTACTAATAGCAAAAAGTGGAAAATAATGTAACTTCTACTTTAAAATCACTTTTCTAAAGGGAAGAGGAATTGTATTCCCACAAACCTTTCCCTTTGTAACTCTGTCAGTCTCTTTAACAAAATCAAAGAATTCAAAATTTAATGCTGAGACTTTATATATAATCATGTTGGCAACAGATAGAAAGGATGTATGGGGATGAACTGTGTTATAGTGTTAAGAGTTAGCTTGGAAGAAAAAATTTGGCAAAACTTAGTTATGTTTTATGGATGGTCAAAATGCTTCAGATAAAATGAGATCCAGCACTAACTTCTGTCCAACTGTCAGACTAAACTGGCACACACCTTTTTTTTGATAAAGTTTAGTTTTTAGTTTTTGTTAGAAATGGTTTTAAAAGTGCTAGAGGATATTTCAGTAAAACATTGTAAACCAAGACGGAAAATAAAATATATTCAGAAGTCTATCACTCAACCTTATGAAGTTTGTGTTAGACTGTCTCATGAGAGCTTAAGACCGTCACACCATGCAAGATTTCCAGCAGAGTTAACTCTCTTATGATACTCAAAGGCACACACCAACTAAACAAATTGCAAATCCAATTACTTACACAAACATTTACTCAGTTGCTTTAGGGAAACATGACATTTTATGCATACAGTCACAGTGTTCATCTTATACTACAAGTCTTTAAATACAGCCTAATACAAATACTTAGGTTTTGTTAAAATGGCAGAGGTCCTCAGATCTGAGGTTTTTGGGGAACCCATGCCAGTAAGCAACTTAACTTATGTTGATGTTCACATATTTTTGTGAAATACTAACAAGAGGATTAAAATGAAGTATGCACTGCAAAATATTTTTAATAACTTCTATGTCAAATGACTGACTGCAATTAAAAAAAAAAAAAAAAGAAAAATAATTACTACTATCTGCAAAAGGAAGGCAGGAGAAATCCAACAGCAGAATTCTTAGAAGTGCACTGGACTACATTTCTGTGCACATAAGGGCTGTGGGGACTAAATTAATTTCAGCAGAAAGAAGAAAATTGTCTACTGGTCTTATATTACTTGATTCATCTGAGTCTCTGATACAGAAATATTTAAGTATGTTAAAATGGGATATCTTAGTTGCTAGATATTCCCACAGCTTTTGTCTGAAATATCCATCTAAAGCTGATAATAAAATTAACTGGAATCACATTTTTATTTCAGCCAGAAACATGAACACATAGCCCTACATCTATAGGAGTTCTGTGTACCTATTATGCAACAAGAAGAAGCATTAACCTGTTAAAGGCAACAATTTAACAGCTAAAACAACATTATGTTTTAGTTTTACTCATTCCCTCTTCACTCTGATCAACTGCTACTTACTGTTTGCCTAAAATGAAACTTTCCAACAGAGATCTTCACGGCAGGTGAACAGGAGCCAAGGACCAGCCAGTGTCAGGCAGTTAAAGTTACCTTAACGATGGTAAACTGCAGTTCGGAGTTCTTTGTAACACAGAGGGGAAGACAAGCCACATTTTGATGCCAGACCTGGCCATATATCTGCACCAGGACATAATGCTGTGCCCACTCACTCAGCACTGTTGCATTACGTGCAGTGCACTAGGCCTGTCACAGGAACAAACTGCTGAGTCTAAGCCACCATGCAACGAGAATTATCTTTTTTCAGCCAAGGCATTACACTGAACAGCCTAAACAGAAACTATCACCAAGCTAGGCAGAAAATGAGGCGTTTCATATGAAAGGAGTTGAAAGGCACACCACGTTTGACTCATAAAGACTCTTCTTGACAGACTAGATTTTACTACTTTCACCTGATTCCCTGGAGTCTGACTATAGGTGATCCAGGTCTTTCCAAGAGTATGGAATAAAAGTAGTGCAGCAAAAGTTTAAGAAAGTGATGTAGTATTTTTGAAATATAGAGTTTCAGTGTAAGAACCCTAAGAAAATTACGTATTCAGTCAGACATGATACACAGATGAGGCAAATTTATTTGTGCATAAGCTGGAGGGCTAAACCTTTGCATCCCAGATTCTTATGAAAACATCGGTGCTGCAAAAGCAATGCGCGAGGGCACATGATCAGAGCAGCAGTGAGCAGGAGGGTTGCAACGCTAGCTGCTCTTTGTTGTGGTCTGCAGGAACAATAGTATGATTTATATTAACATCATAGGCTAGCAGGAGGATTAAACCCTTTTTTAAATAACCAAAGGGCATAAATAAAGAAAGAAAAAATGCAGGTAAAAAATAATTGATTAGGTGGTAGCCTATGATTTTAAGCATAAGTAAAAAATGAGTTAAAAGAGAGATGGCAGAAGGGTAAAAGGAAGTGGGAGGGAAAGAAGGCAGGAAGAACTAACTGACTCGAGGCTGGAGCTGGAACTTTACATACTTATCCAGCAAACTGGGATGTTCACACATATCCCGTGAGGTGATGTGTGCCAAATAAAGACCACAGACTAATGTACAGAAATTCCTCAGGGCATGTCTCATCAGGGATGCTGAGTCTCTGTGATCAGCATGCTCCATGATCAGAATGTGACTGCTGTAGCTGACAATCAACTCCACAGGTAACTGACACATCATAAAAGCTCCTTTGCTACTTTCAAGCTTGCAGTCATCCTTGCTCTCAGATTAGGGGAAAATGGAGCTCTTGCTACACCTCTATAAGCCATACATGGTTTCACTCACTCTATGGTGTTCCCTGTTTTCTCTCTTCTCTCTTCGAAATCTGGCTCCAAAACAGAACAGTGTCACAACAAGTCCCCTCAGGATTTCATTGCCGAACTATGATGCCCTTGTGCATGTACATAATTTCACTGGAAGGGTAAAAACTGTCTGAGGTCAATGTACCAGCAATTCACATAGTGCTGTAATACCATATTATTACATTATTTAAACATCATGATACCTAGCTTTCCTTCTCATTGTAACTCAGAGGAATAAAACTCATAATCCTTTAACCATACTGACACATATTTTTCCTGAGTTGTTACGTTTGATCTTGAGCCTCAAAGAGTTTCTAATTCCTATCATTTTTCTAAAATAAACCTTAAAATCCATCTACCACTTCTTCATTTTGCTGCCTCTATCACCCTTGAAATTCATGGTCTTCCCTAATCTGAACAATTAGCAACTATCCATTACCAACTCTCTCATCAGAGATAATGTACTTTCCAGATAACTAATATGCAGCCTTAACCCCTTGAAATCCATCAAGTTCTAACAAGGTTGTATGCAAACAGCTTAAATTACTGCAGCCATCAAGCTGCTTTAACATAAGCGAGAAATAGGATCAGTTGGAAATTACATTTTCTCTTCTATGAAAGTAGCAGCATTTTGCAAACTGGATCTTAATCCAAGAATTAAAATCCAAATATTTGAAGAGTAACCCTGAAAGCATACAGGTGAGCATAAGAACATGCTATTAAAACCAAACCCATGTAATTCTATTTGTACTAAAGAATTGCAAAGAACAAAGATCTCCTGCAGATCTCCTGCAGAGATTTTGAGTCATCATAATCACCCAGAATCATCATAAATAGAGCAAACAGGGCCCCCAAGAGGCCATCTAGTTCCTTCTGTTGTTCCTTGTGCTTTGCAACTGTCTTTTGCATGCTCAAAACTCATTTCTTGTGTTTCCTCATTCTCTTTTTTCCCCCTCTGCAAAATCACTCCAGACAGCCTGCCCACTGTTTATTCTCTCTGCTCTTCCCCACACACTCTGTGGTGTGTTGCCTCAAATGGGCTCCACTCTTACTAATATCCTCTATCTCACCCAGCTGGAAAAAGAGAGGAAAACAATTTTTTGTCACAGACACTCCTTTGGTTGTGCCCGTTGCTTACTACAGTAGGATGATGCTGTTGACTTAATCAGACTAGCTAGAAACTTCATGTCCTTTCCCACAAAACTTGCCACTTGTTCTCCAAAAAGAACTTTTGTAGCTGATTATCACTGCTTAAATAGGAGATTGCACTTATCCATATTACATTAATCCAGTGTCATCAATTTTTTTCGTATGATTTTCCAGGAATATTTCAGACTTAAGCCCTGTCCTCTAATGTGTTTACACCTTTAGCAAGCATACTCTTTATTCTATTATTTATGTCTTTCTTATGGGCCTAAAAGTGTCTCTCCCAGAATGCACTGGATATATTATTTTTTTACAGTAAACCACTGATTCTTTTGAGTACAGTCAATCAACGAGTTTTACATCTACCTTCTAATAGTTTAACCTAGAATATGTTTCCCTAGCTTATTTATGAAGATTCAAAAGAGCCAGACATCTCTTACTACATTCAAAATTAACGACTTCTATGGCTTTGTAACTCACAACAAGGCCTGTTAATCTGTCACAAAGGAAGTTAGCTGGTTTTTGACAAATCCATGTTGCCTGGTGCTGGTTTCTTTGCAACCCTCCAGGTGCTTGCAAATACTCTGATTATTTTTAGATATTGAAGTTGAGTAGTTTGATCTAGAATTTCTCACCTGCCCCTTCCACTCCTATGTTTCCCTCCTCATGTACTGGAATACTTCCACCTTCCATCTTTGGAAGACAAAATCCTCAAAGACAAGAGCTGACAGTTTTGAGAAGGCATCAGTCATTTCTTTCAGCTGATCACGCCCAATGTATGACATGTCATCAGCCTTCCCATTGTGTGTTATTTGTCATGTCTCATACTTTGATAACAGCCACTGCGATAAAAACTAAAGGTTTTTTTAGGTTATGCACATTTTTGAACTCTGAATCTACCAATATCAGTTCCTAATAGATTTTTCATTTTGAGAAATAAAACAAAGTAATGTACTTTGAGATTAATTCTGCACTTTCCATTTAACATTAATTAATCCCCCTACTGTCTTCATGCGTGTGTAATAAAAGAGGTACTCAGAGACACTGGAAATAAGACAAAGGAGGCTGTATTTTCTAGTCTTTAGATCAATTTAGGGCCATGAAAGGTATTTGAGGGGTTTTTTTTCTGAAGAAAATTACTGCAGTAGTTTCTCCCTTTGTTAGAGCAGAAGGCTGGAGTAAAAAGGTCAGTATCATTCCTGGGGTAAAGCACAGACAGTCAGAAGAACTATCCAAACAGAGCCATTAGGCCTGATATGCTGAGACACAATTTTGGGATGGACAGGGACCTTATGGTTCTTCTCACCTTCCTGATTTCCTGAGCGAAATGAGACCAGCCCCTGCACTTTCCACCACCTTCTTGACAATCACTGCTACAACCTCACATTCTTTGTTTTTCCCCAGTAATGATTCCCAGAGACAATGAAAGGAAGCAACTCCTGCATGACTGGATACTTAGTAAAGCAGAACTGTGGGAGGATGTACCATGAATACTCTTGCACTGGAACCTAAACGCAGACTCTTGGCCCTTGGAGTTAAAGTTATGTGGCCTGTGACACACCAGATTTACTTAAAGAGAAAAACACCAAGTCTAGAAAACCCCTGAACAGGGACAAAGATGTTACTGCCTTCAATATCAGAAAATTCTTTTTAACACATTCAGTATCCAGGCAAAATTCAAAGGTCAAGCTTATAATTTAGGGTTTGTTTTCAGTGAATACAGAATTTGAGGTGGTAAGCAAAGTAATCACTGAGTCTATGGAAATGATTCTGCAAAAAAGTACACCACCCATTTTTTCTTTGATATTTATGATCATAGAATCATAGACTCATAGAATGGGATGGGTTGGGTTGGAAGGGACTGTAAAGATCATCTCGTTCCAACCCCCCCCCCTCCCCCCCCACCAACTGGAGAAGGTAGCTCAGAGCCCCATCCAACCTAGCCTTGAACCTTTCCAGAGATGGGACATCCACATCTTCACTGGGCAACTGTTCCAGTGCCTCACCACACCCGCAGTAAAGAAATTCTCACCCATACCTACTCTAAGCCCACTCTTGTCGGTTTTCATCCACTCCACTTTGTCCTATCACTACATGCCTGTGTAAAAAGGCCTTCACCAGCTTTCTTGTGGGCCCTCTCTAAGTATTGGAAGTCTGCTGTGGTAACTCCAAATGCATTCATTATATGCAAATATTCATTTTCTAGTTTACTCAAAGAGTTAGTTATGCTCTCTGCATTTACTGCTCACTTTTGATATTAATGCTTTTTGATTATGGTATGCAAGTGATCCTTTAAGCCATATGGATTTTCATCCCTGACTGGATGGCTGAAACATGTAAACAGAATCTTCTAACCTTTAAACAAAACAGAAGCTTAAAAATTTAAAAAATGAAAAGACAAAAATCCCTAGACAAGTGACACAAATTTAGATTATTCTGAGATTTTTTGCCATTGCTGTGATACAAAAACAAAACAGCTCATCTGCATTAACATGAAAAAGTAGAAGCCAGAGTAAACTCTATTTTCTGGAATGTTTATTAGTTGGTTTTTTTTTTAAAAACCCACTCTATGTCACATAAAAAGTTACCTGTCTAGTACTAATAGCACTCTTACACTCCTGAGACACACAGGAAATGAAGGAATATATATTTTGGCATACCATTTATGTAGAATTTATGAATATCATCTGGGATTCCAGAAAGCTAACTTCCAAAACAGACGGATGAATAATCAAGATTTCAAAAGTACAATCAGTGTTTCTTGCACTTTGGATTGTATCTTGATTTCTGGTAAGACTGAGCATCTAACTGAGAGGAGAACTTCACCCTGCCAGAGGACCTCAAACATTTCATTATTACTTACGATTTTACAGAAATGTGGATGATACCTTCTAACTTTCTCATGTTTAAAATGGTATACATAATACATTTTCAAAGGAGTATTTTTAATAAAACCAGAGGATAAAAACCTACTGAGTCTTCTACATCACACTTACACCTACCTGCCCTTTTTATCTTCTTTTGATACTGTATAAACTAGGAGTCCTGTAATTTCAACATTTCTTTCTGTAGATAGAAAGTAATTTCAACAATCATACATATTTTTGTTTAGATATTGAGCCCCAGTGAGGTTAGAATGATTCATTCCTACCAAGATTCTTTTCTAATGCATCATTAAATACATAACACAAAATCAAACCCACATAATACAATTGTTGGAGGGACTGGATTGAAGGCAGCATCCTGTCAGAAGTTATAAAAAGGGTTGAGTGTCACAGTAAAGTAGGAGAGCAATAGAGAAAAAAAGACTAAAAAGAGAAAATGAACATTATTATTACTGCAAGATCTGAAGAGTACTGTGAGGTTTAGAATCTTTCTATGACCTGTTAAATCTTTTCAATAAAAAGAAAGTGAGCAGGGCATACTTGTTAACCTGTTAGCTATGCACATTATTGCGGTGAAGAAGTGTGAAACAACAAGAAATGAAATTTGTCTGTATTATTCTTTTGGGTTCCACTGAGGAACAAACAGCCTCAGAGGTAATACAGAGTATGGTAAAGATGGTTTACAGCAGTATATTGCAGTTACAGATCATGCCACTGTCATTTAAAGTCTTAAAAGTCCATACTTTAAAATGCTACACTGCCTATAAAATACATGAGTTGCCTCTTCTATGGACAGCACAGATACTTTTCACTCTTTCATAATACATAGCTCTGGCCTCACACAGGTTAATTACAACTTCTGAGGCCAGATAGCAAACACTTCTTTTAAAATATTACAATAATCTTTTCTACTTGCCATAGAGCTTATCCTTCAGCTGAAAAGCTGCTTTTTTTTTTTAAGGAACTCTTTCAACCCATATTGAAGTCAAAAGTCAGACTGGCAATGGGAACTAACTTGGGATCTTAATAACATTTTAACCCTTGGCACCATGCCAGTTGATGATGTGCTTCAAGGGTCTAGACTTAACACTGATTTCATTTTCCTCTCCTTTGAAGGAAGTGAGCAGGTAGAAGGTATCTTTTGACGTGTTTGTCTGAAGTGTAAGGGCTATGGCTGACAGCTTCATTCCTGAGGCACAATAGAATGTCTCGACTGCAGGAATAAAGCCTACCTGTGCATGACTTATTTTGAGTGAGCCTGAGGCTAAGGAGAAAACTTCTACAAGCACCAAGAAATGGCTCTAATCTTCCTAACCTCCATCTTTCAAAATAAAGACATTCTGCTATAACCTTGCCTCTGGGAACATGCGCTTTCAGAAATGCATACAATAAAAATACAGGCCCCTGTCAAAACAAGGACTTACTCTAAAAATGAGGCTGTCCAAACTATCACATTATCTGGGTAAAGACAGGAGAGAATGTGGAATTAGTAGAAAGCATCAGATTCATCATTCATTACACTGAAATTACACTTACCTTCTTGAAAGGTAGAAGTTTGGAAGTGGGAGGGAGGAGCAGAATAAGCAGTTGAGGAACAGAGGACAATGGGGAATAGACACACAAGGGCTGTGTCTTGTTTGGGAGGCATGGGATGAGTAGGTGCAAAGGGTGGTGGGAGGAAAGATCCACAGAGCTGAGAAAGAGTGGGATAAGTGGTTAAGGACATGGGCAAAGGGATGAAAATTTTTTTGTATGGTAAATTAGGTCTGCCCTCATAAGCCCAAGATAAGCATTGCTCGATTACACTGCCTCCCCTTACATGATGCCCTGAGATTTTGCTTCAGGTAGTGAAAGGTATCCATGAGTTCACTCTAAAAATATCACCCCAACGCACTGTTGAATCCTGAAATGTTTCCTTTATGGTAAGTGACTAATAAGCATAACAGCCTCTAATGAAAAAAAATTAACAGTGCATAAACAGTGCATCAAAAAGCTTTTGTAGAACTCCACAACTGAGGAGTTATGCAGTATCATTAAAGTTTCTTTAGGTGAATGCAGTGTGACTTTGGAATAGGGTTGCTGTAAAAATACTGGAAAGCAAATTATCTGACAAGACAAGTATTTGGTGATTTGCATCCCAGAAAAAAATTACACTGTGTATACAACATGCAGGCTATTGCTAAACTGTCTATAACCACAGACAAATTGATAAAAGATCTGGAAAGAACAAGAAATCATAACTGAACTTCAAGTAACAACTTTAAAGATGAAAAAGCTTCAAGATCGCAAATTTCCTTAACTTCTTAGCTAAGTGATAACATAGCCAAATGTTTCATCAATCTGCAAGTGCTGTATTTATCTCAATGAACAGGCTTAAGAGTTGCATGGTATGTAAAATGCCTGGCAGACTTGAGAAATCTGCCCTTCCTTTGTACATCAAACCACAGGAAAGGTCTAGGACATCGTAAGAGATAATTAAATGATTCAGAGATGATGAAATCACAGACAAGCTTTTTTTATAAATGCTCTGAGAGCGATTCAAAACATCCCAAAGACCCAGACAAATTAAACAGTCCTCTGACTAGAAATTTGAACAGCTTGTGAAGAATGAGAAAGTAAAGCTTAAAATCCTTATCAATATCACAATTAACAAAACAGCTATAATGTTCTTTCCTCTTTGCCATTAAGTTGCTGCAGTCAGGGTTAACGCATACTGCGTAGAGAGTGTCTTACGGTATGATTTTTGAAAGATGTTTAATTTTCATTCTCAAGAATGCAATTTCTACAAAAAGAAGAGAGAGACATTTGCTTCTTGAATGGAGGGACATTTCTTCAAAAATGGAAATTACTTCAATATAATTTATTCATTTTCTTCCTCCAAAACATAAGCTGAAAACCTGTTCCGTAAACTAAATGTGTAAATATAAATTAGTTTAAAAGGCTAGTTCATACCCAGTCATATCAGCGTGAAATAGTATATTCTCTTACTGCTGTTTTCTGCAAACAAAGAAAAAGCAAAATCATTCTTTTCTCCCAATTAAAAGATCTATGGGAGGAATGAAAGTCTTGGGAGTGGAAGAAGAGGGTTTTTTTGTTGTTGTTTTGTTGGTTTTTTGGGGTTTTTTGGTTGTTTATTTTTAAACTAGAATCAAATAAAACAAGTTTCCTTATATAGATCTATTCAAAGATGCAAAAAAGTGCTGCACAAATTATTAGTACTACCGTCTAACTCTCAAGTGTCATTTCTACACACTAACCCAAATATTCTACGCAATCCAGCAGGAAGTATCACAGAATTGGAGAAGTTTCCTCTAGTTGCAAGCTGGATAAGCCTAGCACTGAGACTCGTGAGCTTAACTTAATACAGTAATACATTTGCATAATTGTCCAAAGACTGTCCAAATTTATTGATCTTCTATTCACTGCAAGAAGATACCAAAAGCACATACATCCAGACAGAATAAAACAGAATATATGTAGCCTGTATTCCAACAGCGACACAATTAATATCTGTATGTCAATAACTACAGGCGGGATCTTGCCTCAAAAAATCCAAGTATATATATCACAGAATCACGGAATAATTTAGGTTGGAAAAGACCCTCAAGATCAACAAGTCCAGCCATTAACCCAGGACCACCAAGTCCAACACCAAACCATGTCACTAAGTGCCATTTAAATAACTCAAGAGCTGGTGACTCGACCACTTCTCTGGGCAGCCTGTTCCAACACTTTGAAAATGTTTCAGTGAATAAATTTTTTCTAATAGCCAATCTAAACCTCCCCTGGCCCAACTTGAGGCTATTTCCCCTCATCCTATCACTTGTTACCTGGGAAAAGGAACCAACAACCACCTCATTACAACCACATTTCAGGCAGTTGTAGAGAGTGATGAGGTCACTTCTGAGATTCCTTTTCTCCAGGCTAAACAACCCCAGCTATCTGAGCCATTCCTCATATGACTTGTGCTCTGGACCCTAAGCACCGAACACCACTTTCATTTGCTTCAGTACCGACAGTCTGAGGGACAGGAGAAGAGAAGTAAGTAGTGAATGAGGAAGAATTAATGATAAATAAAGATAAGTTAATGATAATATAAAGAAACCTAAAGTAAACAGGGACAGGTCCACATGCAAAAGACGAGTTGTACAAGCAGAAGAAACCAGAGCCAAAAATAACTTTTTAATATGCAACATTGCACTGCTTAGGGCAATAATCTCAATGTGTATTATTAACAATATTTTTTTTCTCATATACCTTACTTTGTAGACAACTATTAGGATTTTCAATTTTTTAAAAAAGAACTAGAATAGTAATGAGCCTGATCCAAATCTTACTGAAGTAAAGCGATCTGTCAAGATGGAGGCAATCTGTGATTTGTAGGATGCTGACACTCTCAACTGGGCCTCCAGGTTGTCTGTGCAATGAACTGTGGTCAGGCCAACACTTCTCTTAATCACAGATCCATGAAGACCTAACAGACTTTGCCTATTTTTGAGCATAAAAATTTGAAGTGTAAAAAAAACCAAAAAACTTGTTTTTCCATTTAATCCCAATACAGTCAGTTTAAGCAGAAAAATTATGAAAGCAGCAATTCAAGATCTCTGATCTCTTAATAGCTGTTCTATTAAATCTTAGCCAATACACTTCCATCATTAAACTACAAAAGTTTATCCCTGAATTTTCTTCAGACAGCAATCTGATGTAACACAGCGAGTTCAGATTATATTCTTACACACCAACATGACCGGGGGAGTTTACCAGAGACCTATATTACTAATCTGAAATGCAGGGCATGGCAAGAAATAACCTATGGAGTGTAGTCAGAAAAAACCAAGATCGTCAGTAGCAGTGAGTTGCTGTCAGTCATTCTTGTCTACAGTTCCTGCAGGAGAGAGAATATTTGCTCAGATTTGCGTATTTATTTGCCTGCTGTGCTTGTTTTGATTTCCACCTGACAACGTGCGCAGAATGAGTGGCACAGGCAGACGCTGAGGAGTGTCAGCGCAGAGAAGAGATGAGGGCAGCCTGTATTACCATTTTAAATGGCCTGCCTGCCGAGTGCCGTGATTTCGTTCCTCCCTTACCTGTCACGCTTCATTAAGCGGCCCTCTCCGCATCCCTGTGCTGCCGAGAGCCACGCTCATTCCCTTGTTCTGGAGACAGCTTCGGCTGCCTCCTCCTCCTCCTGCAGCAGCAAGTGGGGCATTTCGGCTCCGCGTTGCGCCCGTGTGAGCGGCGGCACGGACACACACGCGGCAGCGCCGGGCACAGGGACCGTGCCGGCCCGGGGCGCCGCTGGCTCCCTCCAGCCTCCAGTGCTCCTGGCTTGGGGCTCGGGAGAGAAGCACTTGGTTCCTCACTGAGCCATCGAAGACGCCTCTGAGCCAAGAGAGAGAGGTCGTCATACATCCAGCCTGCAATTCCCACCAGGGTTTTGACAGCAGGCCTGCGGGAGCAAAACACCACCTGCAGCTGAAGCAAAGGATTTTGCTCTCTTCACATTTATAATTTATATAACAACAGAAAAATTGAACAGTATGATCAAACGGGTAATAGAAAACCTGATAGTTTAGATACACAGTGATATAACAACTTCTTTTCCAGTTCAACATTCCGTAGTTGGATTAGCTTCTCCAAAACATAAGCAATGCTCTGAGAGCAAAGCCTTCCTCTCAAAGGATGCCACTTAGGAGAACAGTCTTTTCTAGATGAACATTCACAAATGGTTCATCTGAGAGTCACCCTCTCTTCCCAAATGTAATGTCAATAATTAGGAATAAATCCAGTGGATGTATGTAATTTTACAGCATACTTGTTAGGAATCCTTTTCATTGTAAACTACAAAGTATTGCAGTGCATTTTGGAGAGTAAATGTATCATTCTTTGAAACTATTTAGGATGATTTTTTTCCCCAGTAGTGGGGAATAGAGGTTTTAGGGTTTCCTTCCTTCCTTCCTTCCTTCCTTCCTTCCATCCTTCCTTCCTCATTCATATATTGGACAATTACAGAATACTTAATCACTAAGGGAAGTTTCCTCAATTTTCTCTCAGTTATTAACCATTTTTTGTTTTGAAATATGAAACTCTTTATACTTTCACACAGAGTTGTGTACTGTGTAAAGATGGATTTATAGTTTAGTCTTTGTTATATATTTTGGGTTAATTAATATTATTTTTCTTGTATGCAGAAAATATATATCAGAAAGAGTTCCGATAGAACCAGGCAATCAGATAAGATGCATGGTTTAATAAACTGACTTTTAGAATGCAATCTTGATTTTCCTTGAGATTAAACATTTGGGCAAAGTTGCCGGTACAAGGTCAGGTGGAGGAGGCAGAGTTTTACTTGTGACCTTCCATTGCTGGACTAGGTTTCTGGAGGTTTTAGGGTGTTGAACAGCTGTTTCAGTAAAGGAACTGCTCTAAAAAGCAAGCATTTGCTTCTTAATTTGCCTTCCTTTGACACAGTTCCCCAGGCTCCTACATGAGAAAAAGGTTTCCAGGAAAATGTCATGGAATCAGAGAATGGTTTGGGTTTGGGGGGACCTTAAAGATTCTCTAGTTCCTGCCCCATTGCCATGGGCTTGGACCCCTTCAAGTAGACTAGATTGATCAAAGCCCCATCCAGCCTGGCCTTGAACCTTTCCAGGGGTGGGGGAACCACAATTTCTCTGGGCAACCTGTTCCAATGCCTAATCACCTTCATAGAAAAGAATTTCTTCCTAATATCTGATCTAAAACTATCCCCTTTCAGTTTTCCAGCAATTACCCCTTGTCCTATCACTGCATGGGCTGGTAAATAGTCCACTTCAAATATCAATGTCAATATCAGAATGTAATTTATAGTTATTAATTCAGTTTTTCTGAATGATAAACAGCATCACAAAACCTGGCAATTCCCAAACCTATGAGGAATCTGTACTTGTTCTGTGTGGTCAGCTTTGAAGTCTCTTCATGCTAATAACCAGTAGGAAAAGCAACACTGGAAAAGCATTTTGAATAAGCAGTGATAATTAATTTGTACTTTCCTAGTAAGGAGCTAAAAAGTGCCCACAGCATTAGAACATTGCTCAGATATGAGTCAAACCTATGAACAGAAGGTGGTACAGAAAATGCTACAAAATAAACTCTAAAAAAGCAATAGGTTCACTTTAACGATAACTCAACCAGACCTTATACAGTCTCCACACTTACGGCCTTCCTTAATTCCTGTGCTGCAGCCGGGTATATTTATGCAACACAGCCTTTCACAGGAAGTTGATTTAAACAGGAGGAAAAGTGGAATGCAATGAAAAGCTACAGGTACTTCATTCAGGCTCATAGAGTTGATAAAAAATTTGGAGATACTGCTTGATACATTGCTGTGAATATCCACTGTAATGGCTCTGCATAATGGTCCCTTTGATAAATATGAGATGCACTGTAACATTACACCATAAAGAATGTTTTAGCCCTTGCTTTGCTATTGTTTCTGAGTGCCATCCTTTAAGATCAAATAGCAGTTAGTGACTCTGGGTGGATTAAAGCTTAAGTGCTTTTTTCAACATGAATGATAAAAGACTCTTTTTTTTTTTTTTCTTTTACAGTGAAATGTTAAAATTCTGGTAAAAGCATAAATTGTATTAAAATTGAGTATTCTGTGGATAAAAGAATCACAGCATCACAAAAAGGCAAGAAAATAATGCATGCATTTCCTCATTCTCTTATAAAATCTATAAACTATAGAGCCCTTCAGGGAGCATTAGATATCATTTACAGTATGAAAAGCAACGTCTTTCACATAAGGAAACTAATCAGCATGAGTCCTGTGGATCTGTTAACTACAGAGAATAGTTACTGAATGTGTTTTAGGACCCGAAATCAACAAACTGAAGGTCCTTTCCCTTTGCCAGCTCCCCAGACTTTGAAAGACATAGCAGAGCTCTCTTGAATTATTACTTGGGCCATTGTAAAAAGTGACAGTTCAAAGAGCTGTTCAAATTGAAAAGTTTAAATTTAGACTTTACTACCAGTTTGAATCAATTGTAATTAATCTATATATTTAAAAGCCCTAACCCTCACCAAAACAAAACAACCACCTCTGTGAACTTCTAGCATCTATTCAATCAAATATCTATCTATCTATCTATCTATCTATCTATCTATCTATCTATCTATCTATCCATCCATCACCATTAGCTCTAACAACAGAATATCAATATTACTGGCCAGCTTTCATACACTGACACAATTGCCAGGTATGTGCAGGCTTTCCTTGCCCATTCAAGATGGGGCTGGTGATCTCACAGCATGCAGGTCCTCTGTGTGGGGAGACTGCAGAGGTCCTTGTGTTCTTGTCACCAGGATGCTCATGTCACTTAGATCCTTCAATTTCCAGGTCTCTGGAAAGACACTGCTGATAGTGCAGAAGGTGAATATAGGATACCAGAGTTTTTGTCATCTCTGCTTCACAGCCAGATCCAAGCAGCTTAAACCTGTTAGATCATATTTTCTGGCAGCTCTGGCCATAGGACTAGCACAAAGCAAGCTCTTGCACTTTAACACCTGAATATCAAACCAATAACTCAGGCTGTGGGCTCATGCACTTAATTCAGAGTGATCTTGCTCATTTTTATTCCCCAGATGATTCACTTTTCACACAGATGTACTGTCCTGTCACCTCAGAGGCCTAAAATTATTTATTATCTCTGAAACTGGAGTTATAAAATACAGTCATTCACCCTAAAGGAATAAATTCATAGCATTCTAAGCAAGAAAGAGATCCATTCCCCTCATTTGGAGTCTCTTTCACACATTATGTTCTACATTGGGCCTTGGCAGGATGAGATATGTCTGTGCTGCTGGAGATGCTGTCTTTCAGATAATGAGACATAAAGCCAAAACTGTCACTTACATCACTAAAATACCTCACACATTTCTTTAGATGCATTTCCAGGAGATAGAAAGAATTATACCATGCAGAAAAAGAAGAACCAAATAAATACTCTTCTAAACTATAAAATTATTCTTAGTAGTCTGCAACTGTGGAAAATGGCAAAGATCATATAGTCAGTAACTTGGATAACAAAGATAAGGCTCTGAAATAAAAATAAGTGAGAAAAGGAGCTTTGATTTCCAGAGGCTTCCACAGCAAAAAAAAAAAAA